>RJWH01004382.1:25020-109615 GCA_004363575.1 Solenodon paradoxus
AAAAAAAAAAAAAAAAAAAAAAAAAAAAAAAAAAAAAAAAAAAAAAAAAAAAAAAAAAAAAAAAAAAAAAAAAAAAAAAAAAAAAAAAAAAAAAAAAAAAAAAAAAAAAAAAAAAAAAAAAAAAAAAAAAAAAAAAAAAAAAAAAAAAAAAAAAAAAAAAAAAAAAAAAAGAAAGAAAGAAAGAAACAGTTTGTGAAAATTGAACCAGCATCAAAATGAGACTCAGATGTAGCACACATGTTGGAATTATCAAACCAGAATTTTTTTAAAAAGCTATGATTCATATGTTAACAAGGACTCAGAAAAAGCAGACAAAATGTCAGAACAGATAATGTAAGCAGAGACATGGAAATTCTAAGATGAAATAAAAATATAATTCTAGAGTACAAAAACAGTGTAACAGAAATACAGAATGCCTTTGATGGGTTTATTAGTAGACTGGGTACAGAGGAAGAGAGGATCTCTAAGTTTAAAGATATGATAACAGAAACTTCTAAAACAAAAATGCTCAGAAAAAAAAAAGCACAACGGAATATCCAGGAAATGTGAGACAACTATAAAAAAATGAAACATATGTGTAACGAAAATACCAGAAGAGCAAAAAGGAATACAAGCATTTTTTTGAAGCAATGACAGAGAATTTCTCCCAAATTGATATCAGGTACCAAAATAAAGATTCAAAAATTTCAGAGAACAGGGTAAATGCAAAAAGATCTACACATAGGTATGTCATATTCAAATTATAGTAAGTAAAATACAAAGTAAAAAAATCAAAAGAATCCAGAGAAATAAAAACACATTACTGATAAACAAAAATAAAAATTACATATAATTTCTCAAAAAATATTCAAACAAAAAGAAGTAGAGCAAAATATTCAAAGTGAAGAGAGAGAGAAACAGAGAGACAGAGAGACTCTGGAATTTTGAAATCCTGTAAGTGAAAGAAAGATAAAGACCTTATCAAACAAACCAAAAGTAAGAAAATTTTTTGCAACTAAACCTACCTTGAAAGAGAAACTACAAGAAGCTTTCTAGAGAAAATGAAAATGTTATATCAGAAGAATAAATCTACATAAAAGAAGAACATCGAAGAAATAATTGAACAGAAAAAAAAAACACTTATTATTCTTAATTGCTCTAACAAACAGAAATATTACATATACATATGATTATGCTTATGTATGCCTATATATAAATGAAATTAATGGTAGCAGAGATGCAAAGGGAGGGAGAAAGGGATTAGTATTATTTTAGCATTATGCTCACATACTGTGTTACTTGAAAATGTACATGGATTCGCTGTAATTAGTTATATATATATATATAAAACAAACTCTATGGAAAGCAATAAAAAAAAGTGTAAGTGGTATGCTAAGAAAGGAGAGAAAAATGGAGTCATATAAAATTCTCAAGGAAAACCATAGATGGAAGGTAAAAGCCTGGAAGACAAATAGGAAGAAAGAGCAGGGCAAGAAATATAATACAGTAATGAACATAATAGACATTAATTCAACTATATCAATAATTATGTATGTCAATGGTCTCAAATGTAGCTATTAAAAAACAAATTGTCAGAGTGCATTAAAAAGCATGATCCTACTATATATTGTTAAGAAACCCACTTTAAATATAGACACATTAGATTAAAAGTAAACAGATGGATCAAGCTATGTCATGCTAGGAGTAATCAGAAGAAAGCAAGAATAACTATTAATTCGGGCATTTAAAAATAAGGTAAGTAATGATTTTCTTCATATTTCACACAATTTTCTGCTTCCTGTAACATCAAATATGTACAAGGATGCTCTTTCATTGTCATACATCGTACTAAAGTGATTTTTTTAATTGTTTAATAATTTCTAACAGTTTTCAGAAATTCTGGCACTTATTAGTTGATGACTACATTCTCTGGTCCTTAATTCTGTTTTAACTCTGATCCCTGTCTGAAGTAGCCACACTTTATTATCAACCACTTTATCAATCATAAATGTAGAGTACAAAGCACTTAAGTGCATGAAACCATGCATACAAGTACATGCAGTCACATATGCATATTTCTATCAAATTACAAAGTACACATGGTATCTCTTCTCTCCTGTGTAGCTCCATTTTGAATGGAAGCTAATTGCAAGTTATTTGCTGAAGAAAGAGACAATCATTTATTTGATGTAAAAAATCTCTGACACCTATTTTGTTCTGACTTCTGCTTCAAAGGGACATCAAATCAGTGAGTCTTAAAAGCACAGGTTTGTGGTGGTGAAATGATCTAAAAGCACTGGTTTGTGGTGGTGAAATGATCTAGTGATCTCTGCTCCTTTCTTTACCTCACCTCAATCCACAATCTGCCTTCTTACCCCAGAGAGGCTAGGTTGCAGAAAGTTTTGGTGGCTCATCTGTAGTGTTTTTCTCAACTAGTGTTAACTCTGCGTCATTCTATGGTCTTTATCTTTTTCACTCCATGGTCTCTAGATACTATTAGACTTTATCTTTGTAGGGCATTTCTAGATATTGAAACTTATTTCAGGCAAATCTTCATCTTATTTCAGAACAGAGGAATGCTAGGACAATTCGTAAGTTCCCCCCTATTTTTGTAGTCCAAATTTTTCTATTGTTTGAGATGGTTTTTATTCATGGCTGATAGCGAAGCATTCCTCTATACCCAATTTCACTGTTAACAGAACATTATTTTCTACTCTGTTTGCTGTTGTCATTGTATATTCTGGTGACAGTGCTATTATTATTCTTGATGTGGATGTATTATAAAGGACAGAAGAGTAAAAATGTCCTTACACTACCATCTTTAACTGATAAATCAGTGGTAACTAAATGTTTTAAAAATTGCATTATTCCGAACACTCTCCAAAGCAACCTTAGGCAACAGACATGGTCTATGTTATTTTGACAATGAGAAAATCAAGGTTCAGAGCGTTAAAGGACTCTACCAAAGAGACATCACTGGAAAATGGCAGATATGATGGTTGGTGCTAGCAGTTGTCTGACAGAAGCCACAGACATCGTATCA
Source organism: Solenodon paradoxus (assembly GCA_004363575.1). NCBI lineage: Eukaryota > Metazoa > Chordata > Mammalia > Eulipotyphla > Solenodontidae > Solenodon > Solenodon paradoxus. The sequence continues at coordinate 28,043 of RJWH01004382.1, forward strand.
AAATAATTAGAAAGGGTCAATAGTTTAAAACACTATACCAGAAAGCAAAAAAGTTTTGGTTTTTAATAACATAATCACAAAGTCTGATAACATGTGTTTGGAATTAGGAAAAGGAAATAATTGATTTTGAGTCATAAAGTGAAGCATTAATGTGAGCCCTCCTCCCATTATACCATAACTGAAGCAACATTGATTTTCAGGATGTGTAGAGTTTTGTGATATGTTCTAATTATTGTGAACACTCAATGTGTTGCATGCTTTACATTCTTTTGAAAGAACTTATAGATTCTACAATGACACCAAATCTACATTTTAACAAAACTTTTTTTTTGGTAGGAACAATCTCTCATCAGTGGTTTGATTTTGCCTCTTGACAAATTAGAAACAATAAGTAAAATTAGTAAATACATTATTCAATCTAAGTTTGAAAAATATCACTTAAGAATTTTTTCTATTTAAATGTATAGATATTTTCACTCTAATATTAGAAGTTAGTTCAAATCATATGTTAAACTTCAAGTTTGAATTTAATACTTAGTTGAATTTAATTCTAAAGGATGTATTTGGAGATAACAGTGAATTAAATATGACTGAAATATTTTACACTCTATGTTATGTTTATGCTTATGGTGATTGCAAAAGGATTTAAAGTTATACAATTATATTTTTTAAAAATCTTGCTCTCTCTACTTTCAAAGAGATTCTCCTACAGGTGAAGTTCATTAGAAGTTGAATATAACATAGAAGTTTTTAATTTTATAATGTCAGTATAAAGTTTAAAATTATTTAAAGGGTTTAATAGTAACACAGATATGATGTTTACATTTTTTCATTATCCCATATAATACTTTGTTGGAGTCAGTGCAACAAAAATTTCTTTATAATCAAGTAAAAATTTCAATAGACTCCAGTTAAGCTGACGATGAGTTTTTTCTTCGATATACATTGTTGACCAGTCCTGGGACAAATGTACTTCCCCTACCATTGCATTATTACATAACTTTAGGAGTTACACTGGGCTCCAGAGACTTCATTTGCATGTACTATAATATATGCATAAAGCACCACCAAGTGATTTGCATCAGAAAGACCTATATTCATCATATAAGTTTGTGATCGTAAAATGTCATGGTATAGCAGAGTGATACCAAGTATATCAGTTACATACATGCATAAACTGAATTAGTCATAAAACACGGGAATTTCATAGTCAGCACAGAGCTGATGAGGATTTATAATAGAGTGCTGCATGGTATGCTAATAGATCAAACACCATTTCTTCTGCCAGAATATAAAAGTCATAGAGTGAAGATACTTAATCTTGGACCCACAAGTTCATAGTTCTTTGTAAGAACTGCTACTCCCATGAAATGGTGTAAAAGTATTCAATTATAGACTTGGTTGTACACTTCTGGAAAAAGAAAGCTTTCATCATTTGCTTCAATTTTTATGACTAAAAGTGGTTTAAAAATCAATAGAAGTCCCACCATAAGACAACAGAGGAAACAAAGACATGGAGAGAGAGAAAATGAATTGGCCAACTGAACTAGAACTTAGCCTCTCTCCTTTTTTCTTTTGCTCAGTGATGTGTGTTATGGGATAACATGTCAAGGATAAAGAGTTATCTCTTGGCTTTGTAGTCTTCATCTCTAATGAAATCTTGCAGATGGGTTATGTATATGTGGACAATGTTTTAATTACACAGGTAAAGTGAGATATGACCACAACTAGGATGGATACTAGCTGCAAACTGGGTCATCATGTAGTGGAGTCTGGATCAGTGCTGCAGACAGACTAGATTTCCTACGCAAATAACTGTTAATGGGCTTGTTATATAAACTTGCTGGATCTTAAGGTACCTTTACAAAATTATGTGAGTTTAACAACTACATAATTTCTTGGAGCCTTCCCAGTTAATGGTACAACACCACAAATCTTTAGGGAGACCTTGTTTTGCACAGACTCTTATTTGTATTGTCTTAATTACAGTATGTGTATATATATATACACATACATATACACACACATACACATATATATACATGTATGTGTGTGTGTGTATATATATATATATATACAATGACTCCCTCATCTCTATATACAGAATGATGTGCCCTCAGACAAAACCACATTCAAGCATAAAATTTTATGATGGTTAATTCCACAGTCATGCCAATATGATAACAAGACTAACTCTTCAAAGAAACATAACATCTGGTTAAAAAACAAATATTTTAATTTGTTCCCATATATGTAAAAACTTGCCTAATCTTTGATTTTCTACTGTCACTAAGAGATATCTAATAATGATAATAACAGCAGCAAAACAAGAGCAGTGATAACAACCGTTCAAAAAGAAATATTTGAGTCCCTGAACAAGAAGTGGATAAGGTGAGGTCAGGAAAGGTATCTCAGCAAGGATGACAGCAATAAAAGTGATGGAAACTGATGAAAATTGAACAATTATGTCTCAAGCTATGAGATAAACCTGCAAATAATTAATTCAACAGTAGCAATAAACTCAGAACTCACATGAATCTTCACTGAAGAGCTAACTAAATAAGGAAAAGTACAGAATAAAAGATCATCATTAGTAAAGGTAAGGAAATATGAAACATGCATTGGGGATTGACAACTAGTTTGGAATAATAGGGAGAAAACATTCTAATGCATCAACTTGGAGGTTACAATTCTAAATTGGAATGATTCAAACCAAACCAATTTTAAAATAAAAATCACAATATCTTAAGTTTGGGAATTAGCTTTCTAACCATACATCACTCACTGCTCAGCCATCCTAAAGTATCCTGATCATGAAATTTTTTATGAATTAGTAACCCAAGGGCTCTTTAGTTGGCCCATTACAAATTTAGACCATGTGAAAAAATTGAAAAAAAAAAGAACTCTCGAAATATCACTAAATTAGGCTCTCTGATTTCTACTTGTGCTCTAAATATTACCATTTAGATAATGACTTTTTCTTGTATAATTCTTAAGTTATCTGAAAATACCTCTTCCCATTCCTCTACTTTGAATTTTCTTTCAAGCAGCAACACAGATGTAATTAGAACAGTAACATTTATATAATAATGTGAGACCTAGGTATATTTTTTCCTCCTCTGGGAAAGCTATACACCCCAGGTATCATTTCAGTTTTTCTCTATCTGTTACTGTTACCAAACAGTATCAAATTTGTCAAAAGAAAACAACCTTGAGAATTCTGATTCCTTAAATAGCAAAATGTTGGAATCATTTTATATTTTAATAACTGGTTATCAACTCTGTTGCGTTGGGGTTGAACGACAAGAAGGTTAAATGTGAAATTGATGGGAAAAGTACCTTACTGCTTTGTTTCAATGTCTACGAACATTCCACGAAATTTTTGTTTAGAGCTAGATATAAACTATGTGCTAGAAGCTACATAGTTTATCTGAAAAAAATAAATAAATAACAGCAGTATGGTGAAACCAACCTGAAAGCAAAGACTAGGTGCTTATTATAGTAGCTGTGAGACTTTACAGAGAAACTGTTGATCCACTTTAGTCCCTGAGAGCTAGGCATATTTAGAAATACTGAAAACAAATCTGAGAGACTTAATGAAGGCTCAAGGAGACAGAAGTAGATGTAGGAAAAACTGGAGACTAAGTCGGAACGGCCATTGGGAAGGCCATTAAGTAGAGCTATTTGACACCCATGAGAAAGAGCTTTTGAAAGGTATTATCAAAAATCCTGAACGTTTTCCTAGGCCTGCCTACAGGGAATTCTTAAGGAGCAAGACTGGCCACCTTATAGGACAATCCTTGGGTAATTTTATATCGTCTATAGCTTATGCAGTACTACTTACTACTAATAAAAGCACAATGAGTTATTGGTGAATGCTCAAGTTCAAGCCAGAGAATAAGCAAAGAATAATAGTTTATTCTCAGCACAGCCTAAATGTTTTCTTTAAATTTTATTGGTAAAATACATCATGCATGATGGGGTTTTCGAAGGCACTATATCATTTAGATTCAGCTTTTAAACAGTGTATACTTTGATGTATCATAGAATCTAATAAAAATGCTAAACCAGGCCGTTAAATATTTATGTGCCGTTTGTATATTGTGTTGGGAACGGACTTTAATTAGTTTGCTGCATAAGAGAGAATCTGCATTTCCATAAGGGGAAGAAATGTTAAGATGGATGTTCTAGCCATTGCTTCCTACAAAGAACGCTTTCGGGTTCAATATGGAGACTATTCAAATAGTATTAACGTAATAACAAGATAGAAAAAGGGCCAAAAACATAAAATGAAGATTATTCAATAATAACATGTTCTATTATAATTAAAGCTGATATGATGAAATATAAATTACAGAGAATGCCTAGGATATACTATAATCTGATAAGTTTTCTGTATAGCTGAGGATACATTAAAAAAATCTGATGACCTTATTCATGATAGTTTGGCACATTTTTAAGATTTTAATGAATCCAGGAGGGTTGCCTGGGGAATTAGAAAGAACTTTGGAGTAAGGAAGGCAGAACACTCCCATATCTAATATGTATAAGCTTCTGCAGGTTATTCTCTTAAACCACATGATTTTTGATTTATTGGTTGTAAATACTAATAGCATTCATGGAGTCTTTATGGTAAGTGGAAATTAGAGAAGTTATGATTCAGGTAATAATTATAGTTCTTGGTTCATAATAGATGTTCATCCAATGCTCTTCTCCCCACTCTTGTCTGAAAGTCATTGTCCTACAGATGTTTTCATTCTTTTATTTGCATTTTTCAATTAGTGCATTCTTCCAAGTCTTACTGCCTCCATGTCTATGACTCCCTCACAATCGTCAGCAGTTTAAAAGTAGATACTTCACAGAACCAACTTTATAAAAGTCAGACCACCTATCAAATTCTTCCAATTTATGTAGTTGTATTTATCTTTAAATCGATTCCAGATTAACTTCTACTCCTCCATCTTTTAAAGCCCTCATGTGTGCATCTCTAAGCTTATATCTACTAAGCGCCATATGTTGTATGTTGGAGATTAACTAGGTAATACACACTAAGACCTTCTCCTGCACACCAATTTCTTCATTGTTTTTTCCCCAAGTTAAAATAAGTCACCTCATTTTCTATGAAATTTACTTTAATACTCTGACTCTAAATCCTTATTTATAAAATAAGGACATAAAGCACATAAAAGCACATAAAATAAAACTTAAAAAATACCCACGTTCATTTTTTTGAGTTTTTATTGAATACTGCGTAACTGTAAACAAGTCTCCCAATAATTTTCTATGGCTGAGTCATTTTGCAATGGTTTAACTCCTTTAATCTCTATGACATTTGATGCTGACCATATTTATTATAGATATTTAATTCACTTGGATTTTAAGGCTTGACCTCCAAGGAAAAAATAATTTTAGAGCGTGACCTGAATTATAATAATTTGAATCTCCAGTAGATTTATGTATATTATGAAGTGGAGAATTAGTAAAAAGTATCTATTTGAGGGACCTCACAAAAATAAGTGTATGTAACATAGTCTTTATGATTTATCTTTGTTGTTGTAATTAATTTTATGTCACTTTATTTCTGGATTTCTTTTCTAAGTTATAGTAATATCTTACTGTGGTTTCCTGATCTCTTTTTAGAGAATTCTTCTATTTTCCCAAACCCTTCCTAAAATCAGAAGTGTTTACTAAAAGGAACAAATGATAATGAAAGTCATTAATGCAGTCATTTAAAATCTGAGTTAAAGTCTAACACTCTGACCAAATTTTGCAGTATCTCTATAATACCAAACAAACGGCAATGAAAAAATAAGCATTTTTGAATGATATTTTTCTTCTTGATTTTGCTTATTTCCAATCACACTTTTCTAGAAAGCTTTCGCTGACTTTTTCATCCTTCCATATATATTATACTGCTTTTTATTATACTGCTCCACTGAGATCAGAAGTCAATAACTTATCACTATTAGCAGAGTTTGAATTAAAGCTAACAAATGAGAGATGCATAATTGAAAAAACTAATCCGAGATGATCGACATCCTATATGAAAAGTGGTGTTAAAAGCTTCAATGCGGTGGCATGCTCAGGAGGAGCAGTTATCAGGTCCACCACCTCTGTCTGAGAGAAGTCCACACACATCCAGTCCTCAGGTGGGGGCAAAACTAAGATGGACAACTAAATACAAACACAATAAAGTGCTTCTTCCTCCTCTCTCTTCCTGCCTGCCTACACACTTTCATCCCTGCCTGTACCTTCACTTAAAAAAAAAAAAAAAGTGGGATTACTTACTAATAAAGAATTATTTAACTCTTTTGATTCCCACCATCAAATTCCCACCATTAAAATATAATGGATTGAGTGAAGGGACATATGAAAAATGACAATTTTCCAAGCTCTATTTACTCTATTTTATCATGTGGACTTAATATTTACCATATTACCTAGCTATGGAATACTCATTAATATTTGATAGCATAAAATTATCCTTAAGAAGAGTTACATTATTTTATATGCTTAAAAGAAGTGGAGGGTAGTAAATGAAAGACGAAAATGTACCGAGTCAAAAGAGGAGAACGATATACAATCATATGGTCATAGTGGATAATAGATGATGTGCTGAAACATAAATAACTTCTAATATAAATGTAAAACTAGCAGCAAGGTGAGGGCTATAAAACTGTATGAGCAGGATGAAACACACACACACTTTTGTTTGTTTAGTGAAACCTAAATTATACTGGACATCACACATTTTCCCCCAGATAATTACAGTAACAGGCCAAGGATTATAACACAATCTACTACATCATGGGGTGTAATTCTGATCTGTTTTAAAACCATGATGTTGTCTCTATATACAACCATGGTGTACCCAGCTTTCTGGGTATTGCCAAATTATTGACCTTTGTTGTCTGACACAAGGAAGGTATTTTTTATAACAGATTTGAATATGAACTTTGGAGACTGATGTGATTATGACATTTGTTTGCTGTTAGATTTTGGTAAGCTACTTAACTTCTCTAAGTCATTCTACTCATTTATGAAATGTCAATAAAAAGTAGCACCTTCATAGAACAGTAATGAAGATTAAGCAGAAAATTTATTAAATATAAGTCCACTTCTCATAGAATGTTGTTTTATTTTTACACTTCTCATGATTTATTGTGATCAGTAACTTACTTGTCCTCTTTACCTAGGCGCACAGATTTTGAAACTGTCTTTTGTTCCCCTGAGCATTGCCCTGAACAATGCCAGAGTGGGTACGTAAAATACGTACATGAATAAATGGAAGTGGTGTGCATGCCACTGATGATTTCCCCAAATTCTCCTAAGTCCATTACAGGTTTCATCATGTTTGTTCCATAAACCCCTCATTCACCTAAATTTTGAGAGTGCCATTTTACTAAAGATGCAAGCTCTTCAGTAGGTGTTACAAAGGAGAGCACAGGTGGTGGAGTATAGTGTTTCATTAGCTCCATCTCTTGCATTTGAGCTGTACCTCTGTCAGACCAAAACCCTCACTTAGCTCTAACTGTGTGTTTTCTCTGTTACCAAGTCTCCTATTCGCTCTCAATAAATCACTACCCTTCTTTGGACTACAAAATTATCCCCAGACCTCTAACATCCAAGTGGTTGACCTCTAGCTTCCAGCAGAAGCAGTAGCATAGAACTTAGACCAGACAAGAAAGGTTTTGATATATGTACTCTTTTGACACCTTTACTCCTAGGTTTTGTGGCTAAGGAGTTATTCTCTACCAATGACCACTGCTCCTATCAGGTAGCTCTCTCTAATAGGTACCACCCAGGTGCCTTTAACTTCCTCCTCCCATTCCCTCAATATAAGCGAGGAGAAAAATCTCATTTCACACTGTAGGTAACTGTGATACATCACTGTCCCATTTTCTCCTAAATTTATCCACCCTTTACAGAAAACTCCATTATTACACTCCTTTCAAATTACCTAGTTTCACTGTGCAAGTTGTTGTGAACTTAGATAGTTAAGGACCTCTAACACTTGTCTTCTTGTATAAAATGAAATTATCATACCAATAGGGCAAATATCTGTGGATTTACATAAAGTACCCATCATGGGAACTTAATGAAGAATAAATACAAACATATAGAACATTTAAAGCACAGACACAGAATAGCAGCTCAAGCTATGATCACTCTACTACAAATGTGTTTTCCTTTGATATTACGTAGTTTTATTTATCCCTTATTTCAATGTGTTGTAAATTATCACAAGCAAAACACTTGGAAGTTCCATGAAGGAAGCGTTCATACCTCACCCTTCCATCACTACAGCTTATCATAGATTACAGCACACTATACCTTCATGAAATCTGGGGAAAATTTAAATAAATTCACTACACTACAACACGTTTGTTGTCAAAAAACATCAACATGTACAGTTACTACACTTAAAGGCATAAATATCACTTCATTTAATTTATTGCCTGCATTTCCAGAAAAATAAGAATTTCCAAAATTTTCTCAAAAAATGAGAACATGATTATGGTTATAGTTAAGCAACTGGAGTAGTACTGAGAAATGAAATTATTAGGCTTATTATATCCTTAACTGCCTTATACAACATCTGCTAAAGTAAACTTGAGCTATGGAGTAGGTAAAATTTTACTTAGCTAATATTCCATTATCAGCAATGAGACATCTTTCAAGTTTAAATATTTATAGCTATTTTTAGCTAAGTTTGTTGCTTGTGAAATTGTATTTGAAACACTATTTTAATACATCATATCAGACACAAAGAATCTAAGAAACCTTCAAAATTTATTCTTTCTGAAGTTTTAATCAAATAAAATTATAAAATCACAATGTTTATCAAATTGTCTACAGGATAACTGCATCAATAGAGAATTCGCAAATGCTTAAAAATTTAAGTGAAGATCCTTAGTTCTTCTAAAATTATTTTTCAATCATCAATTTTTTTTTTAAATTCCAACTGCTCTTAGGTTACACCATATAGTTCATAGTTTCAAAAGGTATTGCCATAACTGGGACCAAGAAAAACAAATTCAATATTGCTGTGAAGGGTCAATAGAAAATACATGAAAAGAGTCAGCATAATTCCTATCATACAGAAGACATTCAATAAATACTAGTTTACTAATTTTATCCCCTTTGCTTTGCATTTTCATTGTTTAATAAAAACAAGCATAAACCAAATTAATGGCAAGAACAAAAAAAATCAAAATAAACACAAACAAAACAAAGACCAAATTATAGACCACTAGGGACTTTATCAAAATTTACTAACATATCCATAGTATCTCTTGCTTTTTTTACATAAAAGGGATATCAACCAGCTTTCTTTAATGTGTTATAGGCCAGAAAGTAGAAAATCTTGTCTCTATTTCTGTGTCAGTCATTATCTTTCTGAGTAACTATGGTTATCTTCCATTAAGTCAGTTTCTTCATTACACAACATGGGTCTGAAATGTATAATCTCATAAAATTACATGATCTCTCTAGGTTGAAAGTAGCCTAAAAACTTTTCTTTGTCCCATTAAGAGAACTTTTTTTTTTTAAGCTACTAACTACACCCAAAACCATGTTGGATAAGTAACTGACGAGGATGCGAAAGCCTCAACTTTGGACAATTCTTCTGTCATCAACTTTCTGGATAATATTAGAACTTTCGCTTGATTTTTTTTGAATTTAGATTTTCTCATCTATAACCACCTGGAACAAGTATATGAAAGTCAACACTTCTGATTCTTACCTATTACTCTTTTTTTCTATAATGAACATCATTTAATAACGCAAGCTTTCCTCAATTAAAAGCTTATTATTTCTGGTATTAAAAAGAAAAGACAGGGCTGTGACTCAGACAGCTAAGGTGCAGGCCATATAAAGCACAAGCACCCCGGTTCATGAGCTGGGCCAGGGGAAGAAAAATAAATGCATAAAACAAGCGCTAGGAAGGATGGGGGTTGGGGAGGGGGGCGTGGAGACTTTCCCGAAAATTTCCTCAGTACTTTTCAGGTTAAAACACACTTGAAGAATTCTTACATAATGTTGACATTAAATGGCATGAAATCTATGAGTTATAATACTTGGCCACTTGAACTCTTTCTATAAAAATCCATTTCCATCTTGACTCTGAGACACAGGATAAGAGGAAGGCTAATTATCTAGAAAAATTTATAGCAGATTAAATAGCTTTAAAATGACATTTCTTAATAAGTGGTAATATTGCATCTCTCTGTCAGCCACTTGCCAGCCCAAATAATGAATATCTACAATGACAATGCAAAGATATTTTTGATATATTCATGGGCTCGATGCTGAACATTTACTGAAAAGCTATAAATGAAGTGTGAGTACATTATTTGTACTTCTCAGGTGACCAAAGTAAACTGAAACATCATGTTACATAACAGAGAAGATTAAGGATACTTGCCTCTTAGAAATTGAAACCTAACCTAAAATGCCCATTAAAATTTCTACAGAGTTATAAAAATGAAATATATTTGCACCACTTAGGCAATACTAGCGCTACTGAACTAATGTGTTCTTAATTATCACATATGGTTGTGAAGAGAATTTTCTATTATTTCTGAATGATTTTCACTTTTTAATTTTTTTTTTTTATAATTCAAAATACACACAACTGTCTTATTTACAGGATCTATTAAACAACTGGCTGAACACTAAACCCATTAAGAAGTATCTGTGGAAGGGTGAACTGGAGATGAGTTATAGGGTCCAATAGGAAGTGCACATGGCTTTATTCAACTGTACAACCAAAAGTCCAAACATAAATAAATGCCATTGATTTCGAGATCTTAGGTACCTGCATAGAAGCCAAAGCTTTCAGCAAATTTCAGAATCTAGACTTGGGAAGAACAAAGCAAGGTTGGGAAATACAACAATAAAGAAAGCTTTATTTTCCCCAAACAAAAATGAGCTTCTAGAGCTCCCTCTTATCAATTTCTAATGCTTGTTTGGTTTCCTGCATATGGCAAGTGGTTTGGGCCTTCTAGCTGTTGGAAAAAGCAAATGACTTGAAATGCTTGATGCTTAGTGGTATTGCAAACAAAAGAAAAAAATCCAGCCATTAATAGGCTCTGTGCTGAGTCAGTATTTTCCAAACACTTCTGAATTGAATGCAAAAGTCAGCCAAAACAAAGTTTTAAATATATTTTTCAAAAAGAATGACAATAATAAATTAAAATTGGCTCTTTCCTGGGATGATTGTTTATGATGTTTATAAAAGAAATTTATGAGACACTCTTCTCCCAGTAAAATTTACTGATGGGTTTATTCTTTGACAAAAATGTGAGCCGAACAATTCTGTAATTGCCTGAAAATAATGCTAGGTTTATGACTTGGTCTAAATATCATCCACAAGAGATGGAAAAGATACATTCAGTGAAATCTCCATCCAGAATACAAGAGGACTAGCACAACCTATCTCACTACAAAGACAACATGGCAAGAGATGGCACAGACTTAAAAGAATGAGAGGGGAAGCAGAAGACTGATGGGACATGGGAAACTGATAAAGAAAAGAAGGGATGGAGACGTGAGATTCACCTTCTATGTTCAGCCTCTATAAGTCCAAAGAGCAACTTTAAATGTGAAATCAATTTGCAAATAAAGAGCTAAAGTTAGAAACTACCCATCTACAAAAACAACATATTATGTGCCCCCAGAATTCATATGTTGAAAGCCTCACCACTACGACCTCAGACATATTCTTATCTGGAAATAGGAGCATTGCATATTTAATGTTATATTAAGATGAGGCCATCAGGCTATCCAGTATGACTGGTATTTTCATTTAAAAAAAAAGGATAAAGATATGCATTGAGACAGAAAGAGAAAATGCCATGTGAAGAGGAAGGCAGAAATGGGGCATTGCTCCTAGGACAAACATTACCAGAAGACAACCAGATACAAGGCAAAAAAAGCATTTGTCCCTCAAAAGGAACAACCCCTACCAGCACTTGGATTTTGAATGCCTCACATCTAAAACTGCAGGGAGACAATTTTATGTTGTTTAAGTCAATATTTTGTGATACTTGTTAAAGAAGCTTAGCAAACTAATACCTGCCCAGAACCTCTACTCTGGAATAATTCTGAAAATTACCAATAAAAAAATGCCTTGAAAATCCAAATTCCTCATTCCATTTTAAGATAACAAGACAAGTCTCTTCAAGAAGTGGAACTTTACTAAAAACTATTTTACTCCACTGCATTTTCATATATATATGTAAATTCTATAGCTCCTGAATTTAAGTATCATAATTGCTTGCATTTTAGCTGGTTCTGTAGTATCCTATCTCAGAATGCATGCATAGCTTTTTGAAAACAGAAGATATTCCCCTTCTAGCAATTAAGAAAGAGTAAATCATACAAATGCTCTAACTTCAAAAAATACTAAGTTGACTCTGATGCCTACCATATTAGTCTAACACTTCTGAATTTAAAATCTAGCTCTGTCATGTTTACATTAGGATCACCTACACTTAGTTTATTCTCATCTCAGGATGATTATAAATATTAGATATTAAAGACAATTTGTTACAGTGCCAACACATAGAAGACAATAAATAGCAATTATTGGTAAATGGAAAAGTATAGGGAAAGGACTGATTATATATGGAATGTAAAGTGTAGAGTTATACTAATCTTGATTATTCTAACCAAGGAAAGATGCTTCACTACTTGGAACTTTGCTTTCCTCATCTGACGATAATGAAAACTTGAGTATTAATGACTTTGTTAAGTACTTTGCTAAATTAAATGAATTCAACCAGCTATATAAATTAATCAGGAGCTATTTCTCCTTTGATTCATGGAAGCATTAGGACTTGCACATATGTGTGTGTATATATGTGTGTGTGTATATATACATACATATATACACAGATAGATATGCTATATATGATTCTCTTTTGATAGATGGTTTCATAAGCATCCCTCTCTCATTGTTCTGCTTAATTTTTCCTGTTTCTTAGTTCTGAAAGAAAAAAAATTGTCAATCAAGTCTTTAAATGAAACTTGATATCCAAACTTCGTTGGCCCATGCACAAATATGTCTTCAAAGAGTGTTCTTTTCCACCAGCCCAGCTTTAGATTCCAGATACACCCTGTAATCTCCTTGTTTATATGGCAACACCAACTTTAAATTCAATTTATAAACCAATGAATCAATATCCACTCCAGTCTTCCATTTTCTCTTATATAGTGAGGCACGTTTTCTGAAATGAACAGATTTTTCTTAGCTAAAAAAAAAAAAAAAAAAAAAACACTGTATAAAATGTCTTGTAAGAATCATGACTATTTCATGGAGTCCAGAATCAGAGATTCCAGTGTCATGAGGAACCCATCTGCATTGCTCCTCCTAGCTTCCTGCCCAGTTTTTGTTATTGCTGCTCTTTCTGTTCAAACTTACATTCCTGCCTTCTTTGCTTCATACTACATGATTCACAATCACATACACTCCCTCGCTAACATATTAAATATCCAGTCACTTGGAGAGAGCAAATAATCTCACTCAGTTCCAACTTTCAAATTGCTGATGAAAGAATTCTAACTGTGCCACCTTGGATTATATTTCTAATTCTACTTCAATTCGCTGAGGATATCAGATGGAATTTGGCTTTAATAAAAAGCCTTCGGTGTCCCACTGACTACCCTATATATGAATGAAGGGTGGCAGGGGTCAAGATTTCCTGAAATAAGGTCTGAGAAGCTAATTAAAAAAAGTATCAGATAGTTCTAGTCTTTTTCTATGTCAAGGACACTGCCCTTAATCTTAGAAAAATAAATAAATAAAGGAAAAGTGGTTCATACTTCAACTTCTCCTTACATCATTGGTTTGTGTCACTTTCTGGTCATTCTGTAATTTCCTTATGTGTTCTTATCTCTGAGATGCTAAGGCTTTTGCCTGCTTGGTTTCTGGATGATGAAAGATATTAATTGTTGGCATTTGTTTTCATCCTAAAGTCAGCTTCTGAGTTCTGAAGTTTGGAAGCTTTTATTATGACTTTTGGCATAGAAAGATATACCATGGAGCCAAAGATCAACTTGTATTAATTTTCCTTTCAGTATTATCTTTAGTATCTTGTATCTATTTTTCCAACCATAATAGGTCTCTCACTATAGTCTGACCTTATAAAGATAGTAGAGAATCTTTCAAATTTTGACAGCACTTCTCCTCTGAGTAGGCTTTAGAAACATTTTTGTCTTCCTTGACACAATCTGTTGACATGCAAGAGAAGACATGATTCGCCTCTCTCTTGGACACCAACATGCAGGAATGCCTTCACACTTGACAACCCAACTCCATACTGACTGGTCAGCATGACTGTTCACTTGCCTATTCAGTTCCCATGACAGAAGAAAAGACAAACAGGATTTTACTGGGCAGTAAATATTCCATATAGCTTCACTAAAAGTAGTTGCATCTGTGACTGATTTACATTTATAGTCAGTATAAATAAACTGACCAAAAATATACAGATGTCAATATAATTTATTAGCAGATCACCTTGCACAGTTTCAAAGTATACTAAAGTGATGTCAAGGAGACCACAGTGATGACAAGAGGCTTAGATTCACAATGAGGATACTATTGCTTCTTATACAAATGAGTGAGAGTATAACTGATAGAGCCTCAGGAAGTAGTTTTTCTTTTTCACTATCAAATACATGGCCATCATTAAGATGGGAAAGCAGAAAGTCTGGGAAGGCATTAATCACATGTACTATAATAACTTGGAATTATGGAGGGAAGATGCAAGTGCTTTGATTCCTTGCAAAAAAAAAAATGTATTTTGGAGTTAAGTGAACATATGCTTCTGAAAGGATAATGACTTCTACGAAGCACTAGCCAATCTTGGGACAACACTGGCAAATCAAAGTATTGGCCCAATAAGTCATGTCCTTTAATTAGATAATTCATGTTATTCTAATAACAAAATTTTAGAATTCAAATGGGCTAATATGGCCTCGGTTTATTCTTCTACTCCAGTAAGTTTGTGAAGTTCGGATGTGAAGTTTAAAGCAAAGTTCTTTTTATTTTTGCAAATGATGTTCAATTATTCCAACAATATTTGCTGAAAAGACTATACTTTTTCTACTGAAATTCATTTACAGCTTTTTCAAAATTTAATAGACTGTTTTTGTTTCTACCTCTCCACTGTTTATTAGGTTCCACAGACCCATGTGTCTATCCCTTCACCAACACCACATAACCTTGATTAGTGAAGTTTCCCTGTCAAGTTCAGAAATCAAGAGGTGTGAATGTTTTAACTTTGTTCTTCTTTCTCAAAATGGTTTTGACTCTTCTAGTTTAATTTTCTCACATAAATTTTAGAAACAGCTTATTTATATTTATAAAATAACTTTTAAGATTATGATAGAGATGTCACTAGACACATAAGATCAGATGGAAGGTATATTAACTATATTGAGTCTTCCTAACCAAGACACAGTTTTGGAAGAATGCAGTAAAATAAAAATCTGTGGGGAAGAGTTCAGAAGAGTTTGATGTACTAATGCATACTGAAAATCTCCATAATACAAAGTAAAAAAACTGTGTTTAAAAAAGAGAAAGTTGGTTCTATGCCAAGTCACTCTAAATAAAATATAAAAACTGCACAATCACAGGGATTTCTATGTTGCAGTTGTCATATATATATATATATATATATTTCATCTACTTTAATAAATGCAATTTTATAATTTTGGTTTTCAAATTCACATCTATTTTTGACATTCTAAGAGGCAAAATATCATCTATTATACTTACCCAGATATTTTCCTTCATTGTTGCTCTTAATTCTTTCCTAATGTTCCAGTTTTCCTTCTCTCATGTGCCTTCTATCTTTGCCTTGTTTTAAAGAATGCCTATGGCAGACAAATAGTCTCAATTTTCTTTCATTTAAGAATGTATTTCATTTTCATTCCTGAAAGATAGTTTTGTCAAATAGAGAATTCTAGGTTGGCATTTGCTTTTGCTCTGAGCATTTGAAAAATGTACTCTCCTGTGGCCACTACTCATTTTGACTAAGTATCTGTAGTCATTTGAATCATTTTCTTTATGTACAATGTATTGTTTTTCTTTGCTTTTAATCACTGTCCTATATCATCGGTTTTAAGAGATTTGATCATAGACTGTCTGGGCATGTTATACTTAAGTTTATCTACCTTCCAGTTTACTGAGTCCCTTAAATGTATAACTTTATGGCTTTTATCATATTTGAGTGATGTTTTTAGCCAATTTTAATATAAAAATTAGACATTACCTAATACTATCTTCCTCCTATTGAGTCCCTAATGACACAAATATTGAACCTTTGATGCTATCACACAGCAGTCTGAAATTCTATTCATTTTCTCTCAGTTGTTTATAGACTGTAACTTCTGCTGAACAAGCTTCAGGTCCACTAATCTTAGTGACTGTCTACCCCATTATTAAGTTCCTTTTGGTGGTTTTAAATTTTACATTAGTGTTTTTCCTTTTCAAAATGTTTGTTTTTAAATATTACACTTTGCTGACAAATCTATATTTCCATTCATGTGAAGACTATGTTTATTTCATGGGGATGATTATAACAGATGTTCTAAAGAGGTTTATGAGACTTAAGAAAACCCTTTTAAAGTAATCATTCAAATAGACTGATTCAGAATACAAGTCTTAAATTACTTTTTTGAACTGTGGATCCATTACAGTTTAGTTTTCAAAGACTCTGCTCTGCCATTTGGTATGTCCAGTTACATGTAATACCCTGCAACCTGACATGGAATGACATACTTGTTTAGATGATTGCATGACTTTTGTGTTGATTCTGACCAGTTTCATACATGAGAAATTCAGGGAGAAGCCTAAGTCTTCACAGATTCAAAGTATTTCATTTGCCCTCCTCTCTGTTATCCTCTCTACATACTTGAGTTTCCAGTAGCCCCTTACCCACTGCTCTGGTTAAACAATGAGGATTGAATATCCCCACTTGATGGCCCACGCCCTGTGACTTAGTCAATTATGGTGCAGGACAGCAGGAAACAGAGTCTAGAGCTGTGTCCACTGCCACCACCATCTTCCACACCTACTGCTATGTTGCCATGAGCATAGGAATCAGTTTGCTATTGGGATTTGCCTAGCATGGTGATTCTAGAAGAGTCAAAGGGCTTCATTTTGCTAACTCAAACACCACAATATCATTCCTTTGTCTAAAGAAAGCATCTTTCTTAGAATTTATTTGTCTCTATTTGTATCTAATTAAAGAGACAGAGGAGAAGAAAATACAAATAAGACAAAAAAAAAAAAAACCAGAACCCACAGATGACAATGAAAAACTCACAGGGAAAGAAAATAACAAAAAAGAACAAAAATACAAACAGGGAATTTACCTATTTAGGTATAAAAAAATTTTTATCCTATGTACCTGATCCTATTTCTTGATCAGAGTGCTCTAGCAGCTGCTTTATTTTTCCAGGATTTCTTTATTTCATTCTTTTTTTTTTTTTTTTTTTTAATATTCTCTCTCTCTTTTAAGGGACGGTATAGGCATGAATGAAGGCAAGTAAGCAGGCGGGCAGGAAGAGAGTAGAGGAAGAAGCATGAATTTATTTCTTTCTTTAATTTAGTTGTTCATCTTGGTTGCCCTTCCCCCAACTCTCCACTCTGGATCTCCAACTCAGGTCCTTGGGATGCATGTGGCCTATGCCCTGCAGACCTAACCGCCAAATCACCAGGACACCACTTTCTCAGGACTTTTTTTATAGTAATCAGTGACATGATGACTTGGTTTTGTATACTCCTGAAATTGTAAACCCTTTGCACCAATAACAGTTGAGAAGCTCAGAGTCAAATGAACCATTAAGAACACCAAAACAGAAATGAATTTACGAAGAGAGAGAGAGAAATGAAAAACACATTATTTTTAACATTCTTGGAAAGGATATTTTGTATTACTGATTAGAATTCCAGAAAAGATGTCATCTAAAACTTCCTTGAGAGTGAAAATCACATAATGAAAGGGAGGAAGGGACTGAGGGAAGATAGAAGAGAGGACAGGGGGTGGGGAAAGGTGAGGGGAAAGAGAACGAGAGAGAGAGAGAGAGAGAGAGAGAGAGAGAGAGAGAGAGAGAGAGAGGAATTAGAAGAGGAAGAGATATTTCTCATGTCAATTTGTTTTCTTGTATTATTTTCATACATAAGCTATGTATCATACACAAGCTATGTTCAAATAGGCTTTTTCCATATTTGTTATGCTTAGAAGCAAATATCGGAACCTTGATTCAGGTCAGTAACTAGGCAAAACTAAGAAGACAGGTTAACATAGAAACTAAACAAAAGAAATTCTGAATGTATGGCTAACTTTAAAAATCATAATCAACAGCTTCAATAGTTTATTTGAGTATGTGCTGACTCAGAATACGGTGGGCAATAGGAGATGAGGGTTAGAAAGTGTTGTCATAAATCAAGAGAGAGCATTTTTGGTGCCAGTTTGGTCATGAAGGAAGTTATTGTTATAGTCACTGAAAAGGCATGCCTCTCAGAGTCAGAATACCCCAACATACCCCACACTTGGGAACAACTAGAGGTCATCTGATCAGAGATCACTGTAGGCATCCAATTCTATATGCAAGGAACGATGAACACCAAGAAAGTGAGGCCACTAAACTGATTAAAGCAAGAGATGTTTTCTTTTCCATTCCAGGTTGGCTACTCTAATGAGAGTGTGATGATTCATCTAACTGAAAGTGTCAGTGCCAAAAAGAAAGAACAGGCAGTTAGGATACCAACAGTCCTTCACAGAAGTGGAAGAACTCTCACTTAATGTAGTTTCTGTGATGCAAGTTGGACAATAGTTTGATGGCTATTCAGGAAGCCTTGAACTAGATAGCACCTGTTTCTTTATTGTACACAGGTCACCAGGGTGGTTTTATGGAGCACTTAAGAGTGAACTTCATATTTTCAGGCTGTGAAACTAGCCAATGCTGAAACATAAGGGGGAACTGATATATTACCAAAGAAACAGTAGGCAATGAAAAAGCCAAACATCTTAGAATAAATGAGGAATGTGGTACAAGAAAGGAGTTAAAGGTTTGTTTATGGATACAGCAGGGTATTTGTGAGCAATTAAATTGAGAATGTCCATTAGGTCGTTGTAATTGTATGAGATCACCTACATGGAGTCAAGAGTTCGGTTCCAGAACCAGAACTTTAGAAAGTCGCAACCTAGAAAAGTGACTTACAGTGAGGGTTATGAGAGTAGGGGAATGTTTTACCCTGAAAAGTAGAGGCAGCATAATTCTTCACTAACTTGGGTACTTTAAGGTACCAAGTTTTGACAACACTGGGGAATGCATCATTTCTAAATGAGGGGGAAGCACACAGTGGGTCCTCTGAGTCTCACTGTGGTGTCATTGATTATAAGTTATCTAATATTGTTTGCACTGCAAAGAGCACATATCTCACCCTAAAAGCAAAAGTTTCTTAAAGTATTTTAAATGATTTCTGGTGTACTATTATCATTTTATCTTTTAGTATTTATAACTACGGGAGCAAAATACCTTTAGAAAAAAACAAAAAATTTGAGGACTTTTTTAAAAAGACAGAAAAATGGAAAAAGACTTTTGTCTTTAACCTTTTATGTTACTTTTCTACTTTCAAAAGCTGTAAGATTTTCTCTATCATATCTGTATAAAATCCTGATTTTGAGCTATTATAAAGCAAGCGAAAATACAAGTAAAATTTGAACCATGAAAACACAGTTTCTCCCAAAAAGATACAAATGCTCAATTATTTTCAAATTCAATGCTATAAATAAACTAAGTCCCATTCAAACCTAATGTGAATTTTAAGCAAAGTACATTACTGAATCAGGATTCTGCTTCTTCATTTTGAAAATAAGATTGGATGGAAAACAGAAAACTTTCTATGAGTGAGTCTATCTTGACAAACTTCTAGTAAAAGGATGTATAATGTCTTGCTTTAATACCTGAACTAAATCTTGAGTATGAATGTAAAACCAATTAATGCTGCTGGAGAATTTCAACAACAAAATATTTTGGTAGGAAGCAATATGACAATTTCTACTACATGCTGGAGGGAATGAAGAATAATTTAAGACACAAAGCTGTTTTATTATCTCAGAAACCCCATGACTTTGAACTCCTTGGACTGAAGCACTGAAAGGAAATGCAGAAATGATTAATACCATCAGTTGGAGATTGAAGAACTTGATGATAAGAAATCATTTTTAAGGGGAAAAAATACAAATGATTAACTTTTAGTCAGTGACTCAAGTGACAGAGTTATTTCTTATATTTTCATTAAGTATTTTTTCTCTTTAGTGGAAATACAAATATGCTTATAATTTATTAATATATGTAGATACATTCAATATTTCACTTATTCCTACCTATTAGTGTGAAAAGAATTCAATAAGACATTACAGAATTATGAACTAAATACACACATAGACACACTCACCCATTATCACACCTAGAATATAAGGGGGGGAAATCACAATTTAGAATTCAAGATGCTTAGATCTGAACAGCAAACCTGCTATTGAGTTTAGCCAATATATTAATTCTCTGGGCTTAGTTTCCTTATTAAATAAAGGATAATTATAGGGCTTATCACATAGTGTAAATGTGGAAATAAAATAATACTTAAAGTTTTCACTAGAATCCCTGAGACACAGTCACCATTAGCAAATAATGTTTACTTCTGCTGCCATGATGGTGCTATCTTGTTACTAGCCATAAAACTTACATTGACATTAGTATTTAGTTATATAATAAACATGTACACTAAAGAAGGGTGGGAATACAGATCCCAATTGGCTGAATCCAGCAAAAGTCACTCCAAGCTGGTGTAGTGACATATCACAGACTTATATTATAATTAAGTCAGGGTGGGGCGGTGGTCAGTAGGATGGCTAAGAAGAAGGCTATTGAATGTTTTTTTATCTGGTACAGAACTAGATCTACAAAACAAGTGAACACTGTATTTCCCCGTATCTATTTCTACCCTTCTTTTCAAATTAAAAAAATATATTTGTTAGAATATAAAGCTTCATAAATGGCTATGCCAATGAGTGACATGTTATAAATAACATTTTAGATGTTGAATAAATTGGAGAAGAAACAGATTTAGAGAGCAAGGCACTCACTTCTATCTTGCCAATGGCATGCCTCTATATTTATATGGATCAAACTAGGAATATTGGTTATTAATTCATATATTCCTTGGTAATCTTGATGAATTTCTAACTAAATATGAAAATAGATTTAAAAAAAAAAAAAAACACCTAAAATGCTGCATTATGCAGAAAAAAAAAAAAAAAGGAAAACGTTGAACTCTATGGAACTTTGGAGGATATATGACTCTTTTCCCAAAGCTGACACTTTCTCAGATATGAACTATCTTTGACTAGGTAAAGAGACAGAGAATGAAAAAGGAAGTGTCATATCACTGCTTTGAGTGAGCTGCTTTGTAAAGCTACCTGAAGATTTCATGACCTACTACTTGTTTCAGACCTCCATCTAAGCTTCTCATCCTGTGGTACATGCAATTAGAGATGAAAATGCACTACTGCATAATGGTAATGGGGGGATGTTAAGTGGATAGGTGGCTACTACTGCAGTGGACAAAATGATGGTTAAGAATAATGGGGGGAATGGAGACAGAAGGAGCGCACACCAGAAATGCTGTTTTATCACATGATTCTATTCTAACATGTAGGGCATCTATCAAGGAACAAATCTTAGGCTACTTATAAATTATCCAGCAATACATTTGTTTCCACATTCTCAAGGAGTCATTCTAGAATCATATACGATTGCGAAACATTCGGAATATACTGACATCTAAGTCTACAAAAAGAAGTCCTGTCTAGTTGAAGGTCTGAGACTAGTATGCTAATAAGAACTTGGCATTTAGCAATTAGGATGAAAAAAGGTGAATCTAAACCCTGTGTGAACACCATGGCTTGAATCAAGATTTTCTTGTCTTAGAGTTTCAAAAGAGAAATAAGCTGAAGAGACATTTCTGATATTAACTTACGTATTACTTATACAAATACACATTCATTATACATGATCTACATAAAACTGAACAGCATTATGGGATTTGCAAAATTCACTACTTCATTTCTTCTGAATAGTGGTGTCAAGGTCTTGATTGTTTCTCTTTCATTTTTCTTTGACTTAATTCCCTCCATTAACATGTACTACTTCATAATTCAAAAACACATACATTTCAAGATTATAGGCAGCATCATGGGACTGCAGCCATAAGAAATTTTTTAAATGTGGGAAACATTTTGAAATCTAATGCACAGAAACTTAAATGTCTAATTATAGAATTACATATCCACAGTGAGCTTCTTTGGGTCAGGATGGTCTCATTTATCTTTTCTGGGCCTATCGCATAAGCTTGATAAATATGTAATAACTATATAAACCTACGTGAATTTTCAAGGACAAGTCATATTTCAATAGTCTTTGTTTAATTAGACAAAGCTATAACACATTTTATAAATTTAAAAAACATTTTCTTTTGTAGAAAAGATAACTGAAATATAGGCAGATTCACTTGCTTTTGTTTTCACAGAAACAATGTAAAAGTGTTTCCCTAAAACATTTTATTGTAAGTATTTTCTGAGAATCTGCTGTGCTGAAAAAAATTTTTCTATATGGGATAGTACTTACAAGCAAGAAAGTGCTCCAGACATTAAACATCACATTGTAAGAATTCCCTTGTTAGGGTTCTTAAGAGAACTGGTATTATAGGAAAGGATAAGGAAGAAAAACTGGAATGAGAATTGGGACATAAGCCTACTTCTCTCCCAAGTCCTAGCTCTCCTGCAGCTCAAACTGCTAAAACTTCTGGAACAGATCAACATCATCCCTATATTTCTTATAAGCATAAGGATGATATCTGCATTGTGAGAAAATTCATTCTTAAGGATTATGAAGTAAACTATGCACTTCCATGCATATATCTCCATTTGTGAAATTGAGAGATAATAAAATAGAATTCCCAATTCAATAAACAACCAACATGATGAAAAGAGCAAATGGCTATGAGAAACAAGTTATCTGAACTCAAAATTAATGGGGCAGACACTAATTAATCTCTGTCAAAGATAAATTCTTCAGAAAAACACAAAACATGTCAATTGCAAAGTGCTTTTTCTCAAAGGTCATGTGAAAACTAGCAGGTTCTCCAAAGTGTTTCAAAGTATTCTTTTCTGGAGAGAGCTGATTTAATTACCTGTAACCAGTCCTCTGGGGACAATTAAAATTTGACAGAATTTTGCAAAGATATATTTGCAGAAAAGGAAATGCTAAAGATACTTTCTCTAAAAATACAAACAATACAAACTTTTATAGTCTCTCAATTTATTTTCACATAATATGAACAGAACAAGATTTATTACTTTGTTCTTGTTTGTTTAATGCATATCTCTTTTTTTTTTCTCCAGCAATGCAACCAGGAATCCAAATGATTCAATGGGAAGAAATATTTCAAAACTAAGAATAAGAAAAAGCCATAAAGAATTGAGCTTAATTGTCTTCACAAATCTAATCTGACTGCTCTCATAATGCTTTCTTCCCTGGGTGCCTCTGCTTCAGACCTTTTGTGTCAAGCAGGGAACAATTAACAGATGTATGAGTGCAGGTTATGTTTTGGAAATGATACTTTCACATTCTTGCAGGAGTTCAAAAAAAAATAAAGCCATATATTGTCAGTGATTCCAACAATAACTAGGTATCATTATATAGGATGAGCTCATTTGAAGACTGATGTTTTTCTGGTGGGGTTGCATCACTAGGAATTGGATGCCAAGATGATGACACTGGAGAGGCAAAAGGAAGTGATATCTTTACTATTTGACTTTCCAAATGACTTTAATGAATGTTTCAATTAGTTTTGAAGGAAGGACCTGAAAATTAGCTGAGTGAAAAAGATCGGGCAGTTTTTCTCCATGGACTTAGAAACTTGTATTTGCGTACTCTTTAGAATACTAAGTGCTTGAAATGTTAAAACAAAAACAAAAAGATCATATGATCATCTAAATTTGAGAAAACGTACACTTACAATCTTACCTTGCTGTATATTGCTTGTAACTTTTTTTTCTAGTTAAGTGAGCGTTTAAATTAAAAAAAAAAAAAAAGATAAAATGGGGCAACTCTTCAAATTTTGTTGGCCCCATAATCCTGTCAGCTCCTCTGCGTAAGTACATCATTCTAATCCCAATATCCTCCACAGCCTGTGATTAACTCCTGATTTACATACAATATGCTTTTTGGAGGGGAGGAGAAGAATGAGTCAAGTTATTTAGAACACAGGCTTCTGAGAATGTTGGCAGTCTAGTATTAGGTATCTAACTATAAATGGTTTGGGGGCATCGCCATGGCATCAGACATTGTGGTGAATACTCTTCAAAATATGAGAGTTGTTCAATATATCTAAAGAGTTAAGGAAAATGGAATTAAGGAAGTTAAAATAATACGTGCACCCTAATGTATAAATCTAGGATTAAATCTAATCCTGGTGTTACTACCCATGACTGAAGATTAATGCTGCTTGCAATGGTACTTAGACCAGCTCTCAGACCAAAGCTCACTCGGATTATGACAGAGTAAACTGAGTCAACAAGAACATCATCATTTCACTATCAACAGCAAAGAATTCAATGAATTTCAGAACATGGTTTAATAAACCTATTTCCAAACCACTGCTTACACCTCATATTATTTATGATTTCATAAGATATTGAACTAGGTAATGAAACAGGATTCTCATTCTTGTATAATACAAGAATCAGACACCACTTACCAAAGATTTTCATTTAAAGTCTCATAATTTGTATCCTCAAATTAATTTCCCAGGTAATGCACTTTTTCGATGATCATCAGACCATGATTTAAGTTACTCTGATAGGGAGAAAATGAAGACTGCCAGTTATTGATAATCTAGAAAACAAAAATGTCTATGCAAAATAAGAATTTAAATCATTCCAGAGCACAGAGATATTTTGAACACAAGAAAACAAGACAAATTCGGAATTTACTACATTTCCCATTTTAAAAAGGTTATATTCCTTTTCTTTTAAAGCTGCCTCATATTTTGGGAGAAATGATTGACTACCTGTTGTCTCTACTTTAACAACAGATTCTTTAAAATTGTCCTTGTGCTTTATTATCAAATCCATGCTCAACACTGACTTGCAAATATTTAGGTGAATAAGAAATGGGCACAATTAGTACTAAGATAAATCAAACATTAGTCCTGTATTTCAAAGTCTTAGATTGTTATCAGAAGTGGGAGGGTGAATCAAATAATAAAATGACAATCTTATTTTCTAAGAAAATAGCTGTATTTGTCTGATTAAGGATTGTTTTGCATGTGCATTCTTGTTTGATTGTTTTTTTGTCTGAAGTTATGCTTCAAGTTTCAAGAAGCAGAAGGGGCTATATACTGCTTAGCAAATGTCAGATATTTGCATTTAAATATAAGGGGATGGTCTAAATTAGCTCTCTATAATCTAGAACTTTTATATATTATGACTATTAAGTTAAATAATAGTTATCAAAATAATAAGATTAAGAAAATAATAAAAATAAAACCAGTTTCTGAATCCCCAAGATCCTGGTCCAAGTAAAAGTACTGAAACTTAACAAATGTAGGCTTTCTAGTTGTAAGATTATCAGTTTCTCATTTATACAGTGAACTTATATCTGTGTTTTTGATTGTCGTCTTATTCTACTACCCCTTATCCCTGCTAGCCCTTTCCTATTTAACTGAACAAACAAAAGAAACAGTAACAGAAAGTCACTGGGGGAAAGTAAAGTACTTTTGAATAGACCTAAGAGGAGTCCCGGTTTAGGGATAAACTAGTCCTTTTCAGTGCACATCATACTGACAGCTCTCTTATTTGGTGTCTTGCAGAGAGACAGATAATATCACAGCACGCCATGGAGACAAAGAAACTGAAGGTCCAAAACAGAGCCCTCAGAAAAGAGCTGAGTTATTGATTTTTTTTTTTTTTCTTAAATCACGTTTCTCTGAAAATGGAGAAGCTGAATTTCTAAGAGAAAAGATGTATTCAGCTTTACACCTTGATTTCAAAACACCAGCAAAGAGCTAGGGAATATGTGTTTCTAATGAAACCTAAGCAAATACTCAGATACGCATCCTAGTAGTAACAATAGGGCTAGAACCAACTTTTTCTGACTCCAAGCTTGGTATTTTTGTTTGCTTGCTTTCACTTGTTTATTTGTAAGAATATATAAATGAGACTCCAATAACTTGTGAGCAAAATAATTTCCCTGGGAAGAATAATTATTCTTTACTTATCACATCTTCCTTTGGGAGTAATGTCTGAGAATTGTTGTGGAACACAGTAATACTTGGTAAGTCTTTAGAAAATGAGACAGGAGGCAGACGTGATGGATTTGCAAACCAGACTATCTCCCTTATGTGCCAGTCAACATGTAAACTATATCTATCTCAAAAAGAAGTGCCCCACATTATCATATAGGGTCAGCTGGGATTCCTATTTTGAGATATCCTTTCTGTCTCCACAGCTGAGAAACAGGAGAATCAGAAAAAGAAAACAAAAATGTAAGGATAGAAGCAGAGGACAGAGAGATAAAACATGCAGCTAGGTTTGAGTCCAAGAAGTAGGGCTAGAACTTGAAAGACTCCTGTAGAATCCTGTGGATCCATTTGATATATGTGACATTTGGAAGTATAAGATAATGACTATGTTTAATTATAAGTCACCAAGTCAAAGATAACATGTTATAGCAGCAACAGGAAACTAATACATAGAGATTTTTTAGAAAATAACAATTGTTCATCTTTACTGTTTGAAAATTATCCCTATGCTCTCAGTACTTGGGAAATCTCAGAAATGGTTTAAGACTGACCAGGGTATGATGCCAAATATCTTCATATAAATCTTTACTTGCTATTTGAGACATTAAAAAAACAACCTGATGAAACGTGGTTTCCGTGATAAGCAACAGTTTAGAGAAAAATTTCAGAAGACTTAGAATAATGAAAGACTTCTTCAAGAATGAGATTCCTATTCTTAGATTTCAGATAATTTGAAAAAGTAAAAAGGTCTGTTTTTCTCTTAAACACAATCTTTAAAATCTTTTCAAATTCCCTTTTATTTCATCTATATGTTATCTCTTTGACTTAGATTAACATTCATTTCCAAATCATTCGAAGAATTTCTTAGAAATTTACCCTTCCATGTATGAAATGAGTTTACCATCATTGCTTTCCATGTTTATCAATGTACTTTAGACATTCCTAAAAATGATTTTAGGATTTATGCAATCTATTTTAAGTATAATTATTGTCATGGCCTGACTTCTGAATAGTTTTTGAGGTGCACTTTATATAGGAGAAAAATTATTAATGCCGAGAACTCCCTAGAAGTAAAAATATACTTTATTCATATTTCTATGTAATTTCTACCCCAGAGAGTGGGCAAGTATATGCTGCTTTTTTGGTTCTCTGGCTTGTTGTGTGTATATGTATGTATGTTTGATCACCTACTGGTTGGTAAAACAAATTGCTACAATCCACAACTTTTTATGTTGTTCTTATTCTAGTTTGTAGGTTAACTAGGTCTTATTGATTTTGTTTCCATATTTGCATATTCAAAAAACTTTGAGTTCCCCCAGGTTAAAACATATCCCTTATTTATCTCTGCTTTTCAATGTTATGGTTCGATACACGACACAAAATAGGTTCTTTGAAGAACAGGTGCTTAGTGAAGTAAACGGATAAACTAATAGATAGATAAACATCACCTTTGACTTCCTCAGAGGATAGTTTCTCATGATGGACCACAAACCTTACTGAAGATTTCTTTCATTGAGCAAAGGTCAAACAAAGCAGTGCTTATGGGTTCAATTCAGCATTATTCAAACATGATTCAGACTATCTGATTTATGGACATATTTGGAACACATTAATCATGAACATCAAATTCTTTAAAATAGCTTTCCTACAACATATTGTGTGTCAGTGAATTAGATATTGTACTTCCTAACAAGTATCTAAAAAGAAGTTATTTGGGTGAATTCATGAAGACTGTGGCTCTGATTTTCATGAGAAAGTAATTCTCAAAAGTAATTCAAACTCCAACCTGTTCTAATAGAAAGGTATTTCCACAAAAAAAGAATCAAACTTAACTTGATGAAATTCTTTTAAATTGACTCTATAAGACAGACAAATGTAACTTAAATAACTGAAAAATCACTTCCATACAGGATGGATTTAATTATTCTAGCCAGATAAGTTTTAGGGTGGAGAAAATACATACATATACATACATTTATACCACATACACACATACATATCACAATGAAAGACTGAGACTATATATACATATATACATATGTATGTATATATTAAAGCTTATAATATGAAATTTTATAATTCAATGCTTGATTTTTTCAGACTCATTAAACAGCAGAACTTCCTTCTGAAAATAATTTTACACCAGACCCAGAAAGTTTAAATCATTTCTAAAGAGAGATAACTGAATCATACATCATTTATGTTTAAGAGAATGTGAGTCTTCTCACGTTCTATACCTTAGGTAAGTGGGATAAGGAAAATAAAATACCACAAGCTAATCTAGAACAATATTGTATCAATAATAGGGGAAACGAAGAATCTCACTCCAACATTTAATAAGTATTAAGTTCCTATAGGTTGATGCGTTGCTATATTCCCTGTTAAAAGACTCAGTGTCCCTTCAGTGACAGCATCAGTGTGGTGCTTTGAAGCCTGAGATGGCTAGGGAGGTGATCTGTACTTACTCAAGGAATCGAAGAGAACATAGAGACCACATAGCAAGCAAATCAACCTGACTTATTCAGATGTGAGAGATGAACTAGAAGATTGGTCTCAGAATCAACTTTCTATTTCCATCTTCCTTAGTGTGTTTTGTGAGAGAAAATACAGAAACTTAGGGAAATAGTACATAACTGGATGGATGCATCTGATGATACTATAGTTTGTAAAACCCGTTCTTTGTTCTAATGTTTTATGATCTTCTGATGGACTCTAACATCAGGCTGATGACTCCTTGTTGTAAAAGAGATACACCCAATACACATAGGAGGGGTTCCTCATCTCCACTAACTCTCTTACTGTACTATTTGTCCAAGAGTATCTTAGTGTAGGTTAGGTTAATAATCACATTTCTGCTTGATGAGTTCCTCAGTCTACTTGGTGAATATATGCTGCGAATAAAAGTGATGTAACAGAGACAATTTACACAGCCATTGTGCACCAAATGTGAAGCCCTTGGAACTTTACATTTGAAACTGGAACCTGATTTGCAAAGAATAGTTCCTGAGACTAGGAAAATTAGGCCAGAATATTAAAAATACTTACAAACTCCAAATACTTGTGCTACATAGTCAAGGAGAGTTTTTCTTGTTAGATAAAGTGGAGCATAATCTGACTACCACAGCAAAACTAAAAAGAAAAATTCTCAACTGGGAGATATTAGCACAAGACTACTGATGCCCATAAATTGCTCAAATAAGAATGTCATGTCAAAGAGGTAACCCTAATAGTAAAATAGGTGTTACATGTAGGTGACTATATCTATACATACATACATATAATATATATATATATATATATACACATACATATGTCAAAAATACAAGATAAGGAATCTTAAAAGCAGCTAGAGAAAAACGAGTCACATACAAATGAGCCTCCATAAGATGCTCATCAGATTTCCCAACAGAAGCTCTACAGGCCCAAAAGGACTATGGCATGATATACTCAAAGTGCTGAAATATTAGGACTTTGAATGTTGGATATTACTTCTTGCAGGATTATCATTTAGAAATGAAGGAATGATAAAAAGTTTTTAAGATAAGCAAAAATTAAAGTAATTAATACATCACCACAAGACAGCTCTACATAAGACAGTAAAGGAAACTCTATAAAATGTAAAGAAATCCCACTTAAAAACAGTAAGAGAAAAATAAAAAAAGTAGAGAGGAGGAGAGGAGAATTAAAATGTGAATGGTTAGAATGAGTACAAGATTAATATGCTTCCATATAAAATAGGAAATAAACACAGAATTCTAAATGCTAACATCAGAGTAACCTCAAAACAGCTCCAGGGAAAAAGCTAAGAAGAAATCGATTAAAACATAAATAGACCCAATCCACCTAAGAAGAGAAAGAGAAGAACAAAGGAACTGTCAGTAACAACACCCAGAAGACAAATTATTAAACTGCAATTAATAGTTACATATCAATAACTGACATGAAGGTTAACAGACTGAACAAACCAATCAAATGACACAGTGACCAAATGAATTAAGAAGCATAACCCAACCTTCTGCTGCATTCAGGAAATTCACTTTCATTCAAAAGGAAAAACAAAAGCTCAAAGTTAATGGTTGGAATATAATCCTGCAATAAATGGCAACCAGAAAAAAAGCAGGACCAAACATATTTATATCAACAAAACAGATTTCTAATTAAAAACCTTTCAAAAAGACAGAGATGAACATTACATAATGATTAAATGATCAATCCAGCAAGGACACAAAACACCAACATAGATGCACCAAATGAAGGAGCATCAAAATATATCAAGCAAGTGTTATTAGAATTGATGAGAGACATCGACAGCAACACAATGATACTAGGAAACGTCAACACACCACTTACAACAACAGCAGAAATTAACAGGGAAACAGCAGCTTTAAATGATCACTTGGAACAGTAAGGTCTAAAACCATACACCGGACACTTAATCCAAACACTACAGATTTCATATTCTTCTCTTGTGCACATGCAACATTGTCTACGACAGATCATACCTCGGGACACAAAACATAACCACAAATTTACCAGGTAATAAATAACATTAAGCTTCTTCTTTGACCACAATGGCTTAAAACTAGAAATCAACCCAAAAGGAAAGCTGGAAGACCTCAAATTAATTACAGACTAAATGATATACTTCTGAATGACTCTTGGGTAAAAGAGGAAATCAAAGAGGCACTTAAAAAATACCTAGAGAATTAAGAAAAGAGATACCAGAATCTATGGGATGCAGCAAAATCAGTATTAAGATGGAAGAACATTGTTATCCTGTCCGACCTCAAGAAACACATACACACACACAAATCACAAATAAACAATGTAACGCTACACTTAAACCAATTAGAGAAAGAACAATTAAAATAAAAAATCAGTAAAAAAGATAATAAAAATTCATACAGAAATAAGTGAGATAAAATACAAAAAGACAATACAAAATATCAATGAAACCAAAAGTTAGGTCTTTGAAAAAATAAACAAAATTGAAAAACCATTGACTAGACTCACAAAGAGAGAAAACTCTCAGAATCAGAAATGAAAGGGGAGATGTTATAACAGATACCACGGAAATACAAACAACACAAAAGACTATTATGAACAGCTCTATGCCAAGAAAGTGGACAACAATGAAGACATGGACAGATCTCTAGGGAAAAAAAACTAGTTTACCAAGACTGAACCTGGAAGAATTGGAAAACCTTAACAGAATAATCACAAGCAAGGAAATTGAAGAGATAATCAAAAGTCTCCCTAAAAATAAAAGCCTAGGACCAGATAGTTTTTCTATGAGTTTTAACAAACCTTCAGAGAAGAATTAATACCTATTCTTGTCATACTCTTCTAAAATATTCAAGAACAAGGAACACTTTCAAACACTTTCTATGAGACAGATAACACACTGATAGCAAAAGCTGATAGAGCTGTCACCAAGAAAGAAAACTACAGACCAAAAGCTCTAATGAACATAGATGCAAAAATCCTAAACAAAATATTAGCAAAACGAATCCAACAATTCGTCAAAAGGATAATCCATCATGTCCAAGTGGAATTTAACCCAGGGATGCAATAATGGTTCAACATATATAAATCTATTAATGTAATGCGCCATATCAACAAGAGCCAGGAGAAAAATTCCATGATCATATCAATAGTGCAGAGAAAGCTTTTGACAAGACCTAACACCCATCTATGTTTTTAAAAAAAAAAAAACAAAAAACAATAAAACCTAGCATAAAATGGGGATAGAAGGTATACACCTCAACATAATAAAGAACACATACGATAAACCCACAGCCAACATCATAGTCAACGGTGACAAAAAGGAAGTATTTCCTCTAAGGTCAGAAACGAGGCAAGTCTGTCCACCCTCACCACTGCCATTTAACATCGTACTGGATGTCTTAGCCAGAGCAATTAGGCTAGACTAGGAATTAAAACAAATTTAAACTGGAAAGGAGTAAGTACAACTATCATTATTTGCAGATAACATAATTATTTATATATAAGGAAACTCTAAAATCTCTAGATTTTAGAAACTAAAACTACTAGAACTAATCAGCAAATAACAGTAAAGTGGCAGGTTACAAAATTAAATGTGCAAAAATCTGTTGAAATTTCATATGCAAATAACATGCTATAATTAAATGAAATCAAGAAAACACACCACTTAAAATAGAAGTTAAAAGAATTAAACATCTTGAAATATACTTAACAAAGGAGGCAAAAGACCTGTACAATGGAAACCATAAGTCCTTCTTAAAAGAAGCAGAAGAGAATACAAAAAACAGAAAGACATCCCTGATCATTGTTGAGAAGAATCAACTTTGTTAAAATGGTCATCTTACTTAAAGCAGTATGTATATTTAATGTAATCCCTATTAAAATCCTTTGGGTTTATTTCAAGAAAACGGAACAAAAAATCTTGAAATTTGTATGGAACAACAAAAGGCCACAAACAGTCAAACTGATTATGAGAAAAAATGTATCCAGAGGGATTACATTCCCAGACATTTAGTATACTATAAACTCATAGCAGTCAAAACGGATAGTACTCAAATAACAGAGGCACAGACTGGTGGAGGAGAATCACTAGACATTGACCCCTTCATGTACAATCAGTTAATATATGACAAAGGAGCCAGAAGCATACAATAGAGAAAGGAAGGTCTCTTCAATAAACTGTTGGGATAACTGGACAGTCCATGCAAAAGAATGAAGCTAGACCACTGTCCAACACCATTCACAAAAATTTACTCAAAATGGACTAAAGATTTGGACATAAGACAAGAAATCATAAAATTCTTGGAAGACAACATAGGAAAGACATTCCATGATATCAGCCTTAGAGAGATCTTTGAGGCTCCAGCATTGGGGGAAACAGAAATGACAATAAACAACTGTGACTACATCAAACTAAAAAGCTTCTTCAGAGAGAAAGTGAACATCACCAAAACAAAAAGACAACCTACTAACTGAGAGATGATATTTGGGTTCCATATTTCTGACAAGGGCTTAATATCCAAAGTATACAAAGAATGCATAAAACTCAATAACAGAAAAACAGGCAATCCAATCAAAAAATGGGAAGAGGAAATGCAGAGACATTTTTCTGAACAGGGTATGCGGATGGCCAACAGGCACATGAAAAGCTGCTCCTACTAGCTGGCAATGAGGAAAACGCAAATCGAAACAATGAGATATCACCATACATGAGAGACTGGCTATTATCCAAAATTCTGTAAACAATAAATGCTGGTGAAGATGAGGAGAAAAGGGACACTTACAACTGTTGGTGGGAGTGCAAATTGATGAAATCCTATGGAAAATTTTATGAAGAACCCTCAAAAAGTCGAGTATGGTAATTCCATATAATCCTACCACTACACTTCTGGGTATTTACCCAAAAGATAACAAAAACATTAATTTGCAGAGATTCATGCACCTCGTGTTTATTGCAGTCCTACTCACAGGAGCTAAGAACTGTTAACTATCTAAGTGCCCAACATCAGATGGATGGATAAAGATGTGATACATATATACAATAGAATACTACACAGCCCTTAGAAGAGATGAAATTATGTTATTCAAAACAACATGATGGATCTAAAGGGGATTATGCTTAGCGAAAGAAGTCAAAAGAAGATAAGAGACCAGATGGCCTCACTCACATTTGAAATGGGAATAGACAAAAGAACAGACAAAGCAAAACCAATCTTGGACACCTGCAATAGAACTGAGGTAACCAACAGGGAAAGGCACAGGGGAAGAATGGAGTGGTGGCAGGGCCCACTGAACAATGGTGAAGAGCACTTGTTGATTTGTTGGCAGTCAGGGTGTATTAACATACACCTGAGGAATGGGGAAACTGCACACATGGGGAATCTACACATATGAGTTTATTTTAATTTATAAAACAAAGTTACTGTAATAAAATACTAAAAAAGTGTAAATAAAAGCCACTACAGTATCTCAAAACTACAGTTGGCTTTGGTTTTTAAAGGCCTGTTTCTTTGTTTTCTTTTTGATCCCTCCTTGGAGGCAGCACAAAGATATACCATCTCCTCAGGGCTATGAACCAAGGAAAAGGTTCTATGTACTTGCTTGACCCAGAGCTTTAAACGGAACTGGTGTATTCTTAGGGAACTACTGTAGTCTTGATAACAATAAAACAAGAGAGAGATGCAAAGGGGGAGGAAGAATTCAGCAAAGAGTAGGGGTCCACTGATGAGATGCCTCTTCTCATGTGAGATGCTTTCTAGAGTTAAAACCAATGCTGCAGGCACCTTTGGTCTTAATAAGAAAGGATGTTTATATAATGTTACAAACCAACGCTATCTAAATAGGATTTTTTTTTTTTTTTTCCTAAAAAGAGTAGCTGTGAGAAGCTTCATTCCAGGGATACTCAGGACCCAGTTCCTACAGCTCTAAAGTATTTCTGATGATAGTTCAAGCCAGTATGTTTTCTTCACCAATATGTAAATAATATAATAAACAGTAATAACAAACAACGCTTGAATAGTGTCTGTAGGTTTAACAATAAAAAATCAGTTTTATGACTTGACATAAAAATCACACACATTTAGCCATGCCTGCTACTTCATTTTAATGCTGAGGCATTAAAATAGTGAATATGGTCAACCCCAGGCCAAGGACCAACTGAGTGATTGGCACTCCACCAACTCTTGGGCCAATGACACATGAACATGATATCTCGAGCTTTTTCTAATCAGTGTTCAAAACTTACTAAAACATGGGCCAGATCATGTCATTTCTCAGAATCTTCAACTATCTCCAATTTTACTCACTGAACCAAAGTTTAGTCAATCATTATTGACAGATTCTGAATGTCTGATTTGCTTTGGTCATAAACCTCAAGTCAATTCTCTTGTTTTCATTTTCATAGTCATTCACATGTGCACAGGAGCCAAAAAAAAAAAAAAGGTCTCTTCATGCATGTTTCTAGAGGAAGTTGAAAAAGGTAAAGCTCTCTTAGGTTTGCTCTTATAATGTAAACAAGTGTCTTTTCTGCAGCTTACTGAGTGTCTCATTTCAGTGCTTCTTGATGTTACCACTGCTTAAAATGGTCTCAAAGCACACTGCCAATGCATTGGCTAGCATTCCTAAGAAGGCTGTGAAATGTCTTCCAGAGAAAATATATGTGTTAGGTAAGTTTCATTCAAGCATGATTTATAGTACTGTTGGCCATGAATTAATGTTAATGAATCAACAATATGGTACATCTAGGAAAAGGAATTCACCAATCTGTATATCAGGCCTTTCTAAAAGTGCTAAAGTAACACCAAGAGAGTGTGATAAAGCTATGAAAAACACAGAAAAGGAAGAGAAAAATGTTTTGTTTTTTTTTTTGGATTCTTGAGATGATATTTGATAAATGATGGGTAGTGGATGACATTGTTGTAAAGCTGAAGAAAGCCAAAGAAATTGGAAGTCACTAAGAGTCAGGCAAATGTTGAATCTTTCTTAGCTATTGCTGGCTGCCTTGCATACTTCAAATGATAATACAGTGTGAAAATGTTAAAACTGCAGATGAGAATAATCTGAAGATCTACGGAGTAGAGGAAGATTTATTTTTAAGTCTGGTAACTGTTATACAGGGGGAGAAGTTATGTAGAAAAGTGTTTCAATGCTGAGAAAACAGATTGTTTTAGAAGAATGTTGGTAAATGAATCTAATATAATGCAAATAGTGTTTTTGTTCAAGAAAATAATATAACTTAAGGCTTGAAAGAACCTAACTGTATATTTCCCTTAAGAGCAATATTTCAGTATTCACAAATTCAGAATTTGTGGCAACTGCATGGAACATAATGAACTGTGAGAAGGAACTTTATTTCCCTTATACAAGCCCTACCACAAACCATCCCCTTTGATCTCTCACTTTATCTACAACATTCTTCTCTCCATAATGTCTTTATGGTCTCTCTGGTCTCTCTGGTCTCCAAGCAACTTCCACAAAGTGCCCCAAAGTATATGCATTAGGTGGGTATTCATAGCAAACTTAGAAAAAAATATATGCTCAAAAGATATATATATATATAGATATATAGAGATATATCTATATATATATTTCCCCCCTCACCTCCAGGTCTCCAACCTTGGTCCATGGCTTTCACAGCCTATACCTTAGCTGAATGATCCAGGATGGTGTTGATTTAGGGAAGATATTTTTTCTGGTAAATCAGTCTGAAAAAATCTTCACAATTGGAAATGGTTAAGTTTAGAAAATTTCACCATTAAATGAAACATATGACTGTGTACATGATACAGTTGAAGTTTCTACTGTACATTCCAGATTAAAATGAGCATAAGTATGTATTAGAAAAATTATGGCAAAACAGCATCCTTGGGAGGCATAGCCATTGGAGAATGAGGATGATCTGTGGATGACTGCTCTTTTGACTTAACAGATCTACCCTTCATCCCACATACATCACTTTGTATGACCCTGATAATCCTTACCAGAATTTACAGAGCTGCCAATTTTTGTATTTTTATTTATGACATTCGCCTACTATTTCCTCCAAGAGATGAGTTCTATAGGGTCCGATACTGTGTCTATCTTCTTTGCTACTATATTTCCAGCACCAGGATAGTGACTGATGGTTATTATTTGTTGAATAAGCAAAAGAATGATTCATTTGAAGAAATTTTAAAAATAACAATGTTTACTTATAGCATATCCTATTTTATACTCATAATGGTAAGAAGGAAAAAAAAGATATGTCAGTCTTCTTTCACCTCCAATATTCATATTAGAAATTGCAGGACTTTTATTTAACAGCTGTGAATCAAGTATATAGAATTACTATTCCATAATCATTTTGTCTCCTTTTATAACACAAACTAATGTATAAATCAGTGCTAATTAAAGAAGAAGTAGATTATATAAATATAGCTTGTCTCATTGTTCTTACATACTATAAACTCACTTATGGTGCTACTAAAAGTCAACACTTCTCAAAATACAAAGAACCCTGAGAACAATTTAAAGAATACATTTTAAAAGGAACATATGAAATGGAACCAACAGAATATTAATGTAATTCTCAGATCCTTAATTATGCAAGTCATAACAGATTAAAAGAAAAATTGCATTGAGTAATATGTTAGCAAGTTCATATTCTGTTCTCTCAAATAAAATGATAGAGACCAGATTTATTGGTCTAGAAGTGCTTTATTCTATGGAACGCTGAGCTAATGACCAGATAAAGAATTTTCTGCTAGCTTCAACTTAACTCTGTAAAATCATATCAAATGCAATAAAATTATGTTGCATCTTGTACTCTTGACATTTGTGTTACTCCCTGAGTCATTTCTCTTTTTATGTCCTCACTAAGGCAGGATACAAAAGAACAATATGAGGCAATCTGCTCTGAAAAAGTGCATCGCGTAAGAATGAATGAGTGAGAAGAGAAACATCTTAATGAGCTGGTACTTTAGTCCAACTACTTCATTTTATAGATATGTAAACATGAAGTCAGGGAGTTGAAGTGTCCTCACTTAGTGCTGATACTAATACTGGAATTCAAGTCATCAGATGAACTCAAGTTGTCATATGAACTTACTCTTACTTGTCATATGTACTATGACAGGAACACATGGGAAACTTGGAAACTAGAAAAGATTGGTCTGTAACTTCTCCTGTGTTTAATGGTCATTTATTTTGGGAAGGGAAGCAAATTAAGTGGTATTCTCACATGTTCACATGCAGTGTTCCCTTCCATCCCAAGAGGCCAGTTAATTTCAGACTTCAGAGAAATTAAAACAAAAACAAAAAGACTCCCCAGAAAGAAAGTGTCCTAATACCTCCATTATTGCAAATGATACATAAAACTGACTTCCACTATCTTAAAGGGAGATGGTATAATCATTCATCATTTATTCTTCAGTGATTCAATCTTTATTGAAAATAGACTGTGTGCAAAATGTTTTTTTAAACCTTTCACAAATGAAAATTCAAATAAAGAACAAAATGGTTTTTAGGAAAGTACAAACTGAAGTGAGAGATTAAGCAAATGGCAACATTGTAAAATTTTTACTTTTCATTACTATGTTTCTATTTTCCTACTAAAGTAGTTATAGGTATAAAAGACACATCTGCTGTGTCCCCAAAATATGTTCTAATACAAATATTCCCTTCTGTGATCAGCAACTAGATAACAAAATAAAATATATTGAATACAAATATTTAGTCACTAGACAAAAGTCAGACTGCAAGTCTAAATAAAGGGATAAAATTGAGGTAAGTCAAATGATTGCCTCAGTTTATGGACTAGAAGCAATATACAGGCCATAAAGAGAGGGCAGATATAAATAGAATCATATAATTGCATCATCAAAACTATACCTGATGTAGAAATGTAATGTATTTGAAATAAAACAATGAAAGAAGCAGATGAAGCAAAAGTGTATCAGAGTAAACAAATTATACCATTTATGAGTCATTCCACAGGAACAAAGAAAGAGAATGGTAAAGAGTAAATAAAAATAAAAACTATAAATACATATTTACTGTACTTTCTTCCTTCAGCTTCTTTAAAATATAAAATTATATAAATTAAAAGTTTTAGCAATGTATATTGGGTTTGTAACATACACAGGTATACTTTGCATAAAAATAATACAATGGAGGATAAACAAAAATGGAGTTTTATTAGGAGTAATTTTCATGTCTTACTAAAATGAAAATCTTAGATTCTTATGCTTTAACATGTATAAGGTTAAGTCCTAAGGAAGATCAAGTATTAAGATCATAACTCAATATACTGAAAGCATCACTGAAGAATTAAAAATTACAGAAAAATATTTCACTTAATACCAAAAATGTGCAGTATAGGAGAAAAAGAGGATGAATAAGATATGAAACATACAGAAAGCAAAATTTAAAAAGCAGACAAAAATATAATAAATACCAGCATTAAATACAAAAAGACCTAAAAATCCAATAAAATATCATAGGACATGGTCAGACTTTTTAAAATTATTTTAAAATGACCCAAATATATGATGTCTATAGGAGAACCACATAAGATTCAAAGATACAGAGACTGAAATAAAAGGATGGAAAACAGAATACTACACAAATAGCAATCACAAGACAACTGGAGTGGCTGTATGAAAAGAGATTATACATTCTTTAAAGGTTACTAGAGATAAATATATTTATAATGACAAATAAAACTACCAACTATATTATAAAAAGATATGCACCCAGTAAAAGTATAATAAAATACATGAAGCAAAACTGACAGAAAAAGAAAGAGAAAGATGTGATTCAATAATAATAATTGGAGATTTCGACACCAAACTTTCAATAGTGGATAGAACCAATAGAAGAGCAACAATAAAAGTCATAAAAATGATATAAACCAATTAGATCTAT
Organism: Solenodon paradoxus; assembly: GCA_004363575.1. Classification (NCBI taxonomy): domain Eukaryota; kingdom Metazoa; phylum Chordata; class Mammalia; order Eulipotyphla; family Solenodontidae; genus Solenodon; species Solenodon paradoxus. Next base: position 67,836 of record RJWH01004382.1, read on the forward strand.
ATTTACAGAGCACTCTACCCAATAATACAAGGAGCTTTTCTTTTCAAGAGCTCACAGAGTATTTTCCAGGATATCCCGTAGATATCCCACATGAGAAAAGAAGTTGTCTTCCCAGTCAGTGCCTAATTATTATGAAATAAACTACTTGCTAAATTTCAGAGCAAGTTTTGGCATTTCATACTCTGCAACAGTCTACTGGCCAGAATATTTCTCATGAGTCTTTTAGAAACAAGTTAAGCTGTATTTTTCAAAGTTTATAAAGGATCATATAATTTTAAAACACCTACAGAGTAGTTTACATGCCAGTAGGAAGAAACTAGCCCATGGGATAGTGACATAATTTGAGCATGGTGTTACCCATCATTTGGTCACAAAAAAATAGTATGAAGAGTCTTAGTCAATGTACTATTTGCTAATCAGATATTTAGCTCATATCAAGAGTAAATTATCAATTAGGTTGTATATTTATTTGTAAAAGCATACCATTTAAAATGAGTAAAACACATGCTTATTGAATATAATTTTTCCTGGAATGTAAAGCTAAGCATCACTAAGAGAGATCATATTTGAGATGGAAATTTAACAAGAGCTAGAGTTGTTACATGAACAAATTTGACAGGTTCACCTAAGTAAAAATTAATAGTGTATACAAATTATTTGGTAAATAAATATCAAAATCCAAATATGAATCTCAATCATATCCTTGCTCCTGGTCAAAAACAGCCACTGCTGAAAGTAAAATATATTCTGTTGCCATTGGTAAAACAAGAGAAAAGGATTTCTTCTTATTCTCATATAATAAAATTTGTGTAAGTATTTGATATTCAATACCGAAGATGTCCCAAAAAAATCTTATGTTACAATTTATAAACAAAGTATTAAAAATTACAGTGAGGAGCCTTAGATATGAGCTGCCATCGATACTGAAATCTATTTTCAGAGTCTACGTCTATAACATGCAGGGATCTACTAAAATAGTCTCATTGTATAAAGACGGGAGGTCTAACTGGCTCTAGGATACGTCTTCACAAGATCAGCGTATCATGAAGCAGAGAAGGCACAGTGCAAAATATCCAGCAAGCCTTGACAGATCCAAGGATGTATTTTGTTTCAAAATTAAAAATGAATAAATCTAGTTAGATTACAGCTGTCTTGATAAAACAAAGCCATCCAATATAACTTCATTTATTTATCATCTGATTCCACCCTGATGGTCAACACTTGAGCAATGTCCAGGGGTCAGTGAATATTTGCACAAATACTAGATGGGTAGTGTGTGCTGATTCTGAGTCTTAAAGGGCAGGCTGACCATCACACCTAAGTCCACAAGCACACCAGTCACTGAATGGTAAGCAGACATGAGAAGGATAGTGGAAGAAGTCAGAAGTTGACAACTGCTGCCTTGGTCCATAAACTAGACTATATCGTTTTAAACATAAATTAAAAATAAATGCATATTATTGGACTACTCTTCTCGGTAGTGGGGGGAAAAAAAAATCTCACTCAGGTTGTTAATTATGATTATCTATTCCACCATGGTTTGTTTTGCTCTGTTCTCTCTGTCTGAGAAATACATCAAACAGTGATCTTTATGTTCAGACACTCTTATAGGACTTCCCACTGTGCAGTTCTTAGCTCCTCAACACACACAGAAACCCAGTCTGTGTGAAGCGGAGATATTATTTCTTCACTATTACGCATAATAAGAGTTACAATTTGTTTGTCAATGATTAATTACAGCTTTTCCCCAGAGACAAAATGCTGAGTGTTTTCATATGCTAATATATGCCAAGCTGCCAGTGCTAACTCAGCTCTCTAATCCTAAAACTCACCTTAAGTGAAAGAATATCACTGTTTATTGCCAAAGTTGTCATTCGCCTGGAAATTAAATAAATATCTAAGAAGTGTTTCAATGATAGACTGGCTTTTCAGCTGACAGATCACTCCTTGTTATCAAAAGGCAAATATATGTCAATGTGTGCATTACTTAAGATGCATGAGATAATTGCTTCAATTTGCCTGACAATCTGATAATGTCATTTGCACAACTGTGAATGGTGTCAACACTGAATGAATGTTCTTGAATGATATTAAAGGTGTGAAGCATAGCTGGAAAAAAGACTGCTATTAAACTATCTTCTGCTAGATAAAATTCTAGTTCTTGCCTCTTTCAAAGTGTGTCCTTGACTTAAATTTGATGCAGCACTTACCACTAAATAAGATAACAAATTCAAGATTGTCTAAGACAATTTATAATTTTTTTCAATCAATGCTTTAAATTCAAAATCATATTAACTGATACTTTCAAAACTGTCCAAGTGGTGGCCAGGCATAAACATGAAATAAATTATGTGACAGTTGTGGAAGAAGCATTCATTTCAGAATTAGCTTCTCTCATGTTGAACTTCACCTCTATCACAAGTTACATGATGTTGGCGCTGTTTTGTTTTGCTTTTTAAAAAATTTTCTAATTATAATTTATCATGTGCTTAAATGGGCAAAATATCACCTATGCTGCTAAGGAATTTTATGGAGATTCTACTAATAAAGAGTAGTCATTACTGTGGCTAACTCATGCACAAAACTTAGAACATTTTAATTAGTGTCATTAATTGTATTATAGGAATATTTAACCAAGTTCTTCTTTAACCCTCAATTACAGTATCCATCTGATGGATCCGATCATAAACAAGATACAATGTCAATTTCATTGAATTTCTTGTGATGGCCACAGTAGAAAACATACATATCCTAGCACTGTGCATAGTACAAAGATGATTTGAGGATAATGCTTTCTTTATTTTCTCCAATCAACAATTAAAATAGAAAAAAATGTTATATTTTCCTCATATGAAGGCATTGACAGGCTTCAAAATTAACTGCTGTATATTTCTATTTTATTATTCACCTGAGCTGGTGCTAGCAGCAGATTCTGCCTGGAGTAATTGTTCAGATCAGTGGTCTATGGCCAAGGACAGAAGAAATGAGACTTTTAATTAATACAGAGTGGAAACTAGAGAGATATAATAGTCGGGGCATCTGCTAAACTATAAATCTCTGAACAGAAATGACCCTTTATTTGACTGAAATTCAATATTTGGAAATTATAGATGCAACATGAAGTTTATCTCAAATAAAGCACTCTTATCTCACTTAGAATGTAAGCCAGCAGTGCATTAATGCATGTACACTTGAATTTTATCAACACTAAGTAAAAAAATTAATCTTAACATAGTTTATTGAATTCATGCATTCATCACCCAAACACCTACTGAAATGATAGCAGATGACTCATTTCTTAAAATTAAAATACCCAAGTACTGAAAGAAAGAGAAAGAAGACATTTGCACATGAGAACAGAAAACAATTATTTAGAGGATTTATAGCAGCTATATCATTGTTAATTTTCTTAACAGAGGATAGAGAATCAGAAATTAAAAAGTGTAGTCTTATGAAAAAAAATGAATTCATTCAGAATTATCCCATGGAGTTTCAGGAATTAGAGCAGTGATATATGATAACTAAAGGATAAATAAATAAGTTAAGACTGTTATTTCCACTATTCCTCCACAGGCGGTCTGGATGTAGGCACCCTGGACACAGAGAAAACAGGGAGGACCATAATTGTAAAAAGAAGTGCGGAGGTGTTCTACTGACTGAGATGTGAGATTCAAGCCCTCCAGAACCTGACCCTGCTAATTTAGATTCTGACAGCCATAAATATTGAGTCAATTTTGGACAACTGGACGAACTTTTATTATTTGAGATACTGGATATTTACAAGGAAAATAATTTTAGTTTTCTCCCTCTATCCTCAATGAGTTGTAGCAGATGACACATATCAACAACCACTGAAACAGAGACAACCAGAAAACAGTGATTTTTCAACACGAAAATAAATGATCAAGTATCACTAAATTTCGGTAACATTTAAGGAAGGTGTCCACTAGAGAGCCAGGGTTCAAGATAAAGAAGATAAAGATAATAAGAGGAAATAATCAGTCTTTGAGAAGAAAATTAAAGTCTCACATCAACAATAATACATGATTTTTTAGAGTAAGTGAAAATATATTTCAACCAAAAGAAAAGAATATGCTATAATAAAAGAAAAAAGATAACAAAGTTCTAGAAAATTTAAAAAAATAAAAATTACAGGTGTTGAAAGATATCAAATGAATCATTCAATAAGTGACACAAAAATAATCAAAAAGGACAAAGAATCAGACACAAAAATTTTCACTGCATTACATTTTGCAATAGACAATATTAGAAACACCAAAAAAAGTTGGTCTGTCTCTGTCCCAATGTCTCTGTCTCTGTCTGTCTGTCTCTCTTTCTCTCCCTCTCTCTCACAAACATCATTTTATATGAAAAACAACAAGCTTTTCAGTGGCATAATGGCGTGTGACATTTCATACAGAGTAACTGAAAAAATGTAAAACTGTTTTCTGAGTTATTTCTTAAGGAAAGGTGCAGGCAGGATGTGAAGGTGAACAGGCAGGAAGGAAGAGAGAAAGGAGGAAGAATCATTTATTTATTTTGTCATTCATCTTCGTTGTCCCCTTGGCCCTGGAATGCAAACCTGGGTCTTTGGGACCCTGGGTCCTCAGTCCCTGGCCAGAGGTGACAAATTTCACCATTAAACCACCAAGGGGTGCCAAGTGTAAGATTAACAATGGTTTTCACTGGGTTTTAAGGTCATAAAGTAAGAAATCAAACAATAAAGCATTTTTTTTTTCAGTTTAAGATCTTTCGTGACCTACTTATTCTGTTAAGTGAATTTCTTCTTTGTATAAGCAAGCAGTTCAACTACCATGTTTATTTGCACAATGGTATTTATTGCACCCTTACTATATGCCAGATGTTAGGCTAAGCCCTAACAGGACAGTGTTCACACAGTCAGGTTTTCATATCATGAAACTTACATTCCAAATGGGAAGCAATCTAAGAAACCAGGAAAGCCAAAAACACACACACACAAAGAAAAATAACTACACAATGTGTCTTGAGGGAATATATGGGTTGATAATAAAAAATATCAACTGGATGGTCAAGTTCTCTCAAGTAAAGCTGACCTTTGACCAGGGACACTGGATTATAGAGTCATATAAAAGAAGAGCAAAAAAAAAGAAAAGAAGCTGCAAATATTCACCTCCAAACACGCACAGTAAAGTTTGACATGATCCAGAAACAAAGAAAGTAACATAATTAATAGGCACAGAGAAGAGAAACATACGATAATTTTGGAAAAATTGAGAGAGGCTGCAGGAAAAATTTAAAAGTTGATTCAAATGATGAGATTCCTTTGTGTTAATTCTAGGATTGATAAAATACGTTTATGTATTGGTCAGTAAGATGGATGACGGAATAAGAGGTCAAAAGAGAAAGGAGTAAAAGCTGGGGAACTACGGCATTACCAATGTAAATAGGATGGTTACTCCATACAGATCAGGGGTTTTGTTCTATCCCCGGGTGAACTGCTTTAATCATCAAGGGTCAAAATGCAGTACCACAGCAGAGAGCTCCTGAATAAGGTTCTGTTTTGCCAAACCCACTCCACTCTGAGGAGATTATGGTAACAGAAACCCCAACTGAAAACACATCACTTGCTGATCTCTAATTTCATAGTAATGCTGGTAATAATGTTAAGCAGCACAGCTATATGGGTTAAGGCAAATCATTATAACTAGAGAAAACTTTGTTTTCACCACCTCATTCAATACATTTAATCATACTGCCATTACTACAGACTATAGAAAAGGAATCCTACCTACGCGATAAAATCATATAAGATGGTGTGTTATAAAAAAAGGTTTGAAGCTTCCATGCTCAGACATACTGAGTCAGACTTGCTAGGTTAAACTGCTGCATTCTAACATGTCAAACACTCTCTGGCTAGTTCGCTAAACTGGCAGATACGGGAATCATTCTTCTCGGTCACCACATAGCAAACTGTCCTTACATGAACCCCTATCCCCCAAGCATCTTCAATTACTTTGAAAAGTTCCAACATAGAGAGTTACTACTAACCAATGCCACATTAAAAAATAAAAGAGAATTTTAGACACAAACGACTGTTATTTCTTCATGGTGTTGAATTCTATTTTATTCAGAATTAAGTTTGATAATGATCTACATTATAAAACAGGTAAGCTTTTCCACAGCCAAATGGTAATTCAAACCCCAGTTTATTTTGAAATTCACGTATTGATCCTTAAGAAAAATTCAGTAAACTTCAAGTAAATGTTTTATTAAAAAGGATACTATGCGAAGAAGAACAAATGTAGCAGTCTTAAAGTCAACATAATCTGGGTCATGACATTCTAGAAATCAAGTTATTTATTTTGTGTTTGATATACTGTGCCTTTTTTCTTAATCTAACTCATAAGGATCTGAACAGATATTCAGCCATTCAAGTAGGTAAACCTTTACTTTAATGCAAGGCATTAAAGACTACAAAGAGACGGATAATTCCTGGTCCCAACCATCAAGGGGAAGACCGAGTAACAAGATCAAAAGACCACTCTTACCTTAACAGTCTCTGATTCTAAAATTCTAATGCCATTGCATGTCTTGGGAAAAATCGCATGCCCTGTTTCCATCATTTCAACATATAAAAATGGAAGTATTAGAGAATAAACGTTCATTTAGTTCACTCTATAAACAAACGCCGCACTTGAAGTTTTACATGTGATATATCATTTACCTTCTGCAAAAATGCAATACAATAGTATTATTACAACAATCTTTCGTGTGAGAGAATTGAGTCTTAGCATGTTTAAATTATTTGTCCAAGGTTATACAGAACATAGAAAATAATCTACTCTGGCTAATTGCATGGCTTATGCTTCTCTTCTATATCATATTATCTTCCAAAATGAGTTCTCTCAATTTTCCTTTCTATAGTATTAACTAAAAGTCTTCAAATTAAATTCTAATGTTCTTCAGGGAAGAAGAAAGGACAAAATCTCTTGCGCTGTTTATGATTTCTGTTTTGGTGCAGACCCCAAATATAGCTAGCTATACACTGATCAGAGGAAAGGACACAACTTCATAAGGGAAATCCTAATTCACTTTATAGAATGAAGAGTCCCAGAACACTCAGTAATGGAGTTCATCTATTCATGGGATAGCTGACAACTGTTATCCCTCATGGCAACTTGAATCCAAAAGTGGAGATTTTCAGCAGCAATGTGTTAAGAAAGAATCTAAAGATTGTTGATGAAATTAATCAGAAAAGGATACCAGGATTAAATACTAAATTCAAATGTGAAAGGAGTAGGTAAGAGGGATGACACTTATCCTGGTAATTTCCAGCTCTTTCCTTTGCCAATGTCAAAAACAAAACAGTGGAGTCCTTGTGCTAAGTCTCATGTCATCAAACGAAGGTTTAACTTAAATATGGTTTTGGCTCCCTCAGAACGAACTCTTAAATAGTCAACCAGCAATCCTCTGATCAGAACTAACTAGGTACTATACCAGAGGGGCCCCTCCCAGCCCCTAAAAAGGACAGCAAGTTTGCAAAAACCATTCCACTTTTTGGTCTCATATTACTTCCTTGTTCCTGCTCCCTTGTGCCAGTAAGTCTCATTTTATAAGGCTCCTCAGAGCTGCTTTCTATCTGTCTAGATTGGATGCTGTCTGATTCATGAATTGTTAAACAAAGCCAACAAGATCCTTAAAATTATACTATCTCACAGAGGTTTGTGAAACATATAATCAGTTATGCAATTAATAAACACTGCCTCCCCAGTAGCATTACTCTGCTGCTGCGTTACCTAGTTCCTGGGTTCAGCAGAGCTGAAGAAACCGAAGAGGCTACGTGAACCATCTCATCTATAATCCACTCTCGCCAACAGGACTCCTTTGCAACTGACCCTCCATTTTTTTCTGAGACAAAATGGCTCTAAACACTCCTTAGAAGACCACAATATAGCCTCAATTCTCTTAATAAACTTTCTGTGTTTCAACAATCTGTTTTACTCTGTGAGCTTCAGTTTCCTCCTCTATCAAATGTGCTTTGTAATAAAATAGCACCTATGCTTTTCAGGGTTATTGTGAAGATTAAATTAGCAGAGAAATTTTTGAAACCAAAAACATGCCAAATGTCTAATAAAATGACTCCGTAATATTCTGATTATGACTGATGATGAAAGTTTCTATTTTTGCTATTCTCTCTAGGCACTAATCTTCAAAGCACAACCCATAAAAACTCACCTTCAGTTCACAGTCCTTTCTTCCCCCAAATAAAGTTAGTATCAGCTTCCAGAAAGGTATTTCCTTGCCAAATTCTTAACTTTGCTCATTATATGTAAAATGTCAGTCTATTTATCTATTATAATCCTAGACTTGCATAGCAATATTCAATGAGAGTTACATGATAAAAGAACAGGAAACATCGTTTTCTCCTTCGAAAACAACACACATTTTAAGTCTCATGTCACCTGTGCAGAATCACCTTGCCTGAGCCTAACCATCAAGTTACATCTCCTTAAATTATTTTTGTTTCACAGAATCAATCACTGTCCAACATAATATCATGTTTATTTTCTTGCTTATTGTTTAACCGTTAGAATGCAAGCCCCATAAGGATAACGAACCCATCTAGTTTATCTACTTCTTAAATCTCCTGTCGTTATAATAGGACGTACCTGGCCAATATGCTCAATTTTATTTTCAGCTTTTTAGTTGACATAATCAGAGGTTCACAAGAACTTGAAAACTACGAAGACGTTCTGGCTAACTGTAACTCAGCTTCCCCTAATGCTAACAGTTTACATAATAATAATATCCAAACAAGAAATTGATAACACTGACACTAAACAAACTACAGTTCTTAGATTTCACCAGTTAACATATGAACTAGTTTTCTGCACGCCTTTCTGTATGACAATTAATTTATGACATATAATTTATAGATTCTTATAACTAACATAATAATCTAGATAGGACTATTCTCTCACCTCTTAAGTACCCGCATGCTACCACTTTATAGTCACATCCTCTCTCCTCTTCCTTATTCCTGGCAGCCTCTGATCTGTCCCCTATTTGTATTCATTGGTATTATCCTGAGAAACAGAACCAACAGGAGATGAGATATATAAAGGGATTTATGATGAGCAACTGACTCAAGTGATCGTGTACGTAGGCCTCATGATCTGCCATTTGTAAGATGAAGACCCAGGAAAGAAGGTGGTCTACTTCATGCCCTCATCTAAAGGCCTGAAAACCAGAGAAACTTTTGGTCTAAATACCAGTCCAAAATCAGAAGTTCAATCCCAGCTCAAGAATGCTGAGAGAGCATAGGGAAAAATCTATCCTTCTTCCACTCTTTGTTCTTCATGTTCTCAAAAGACTGCATGATATCCAACCATTTTGGGTAGGTAACCGACTGAGTACATCAATTCAAAGGACAATTACATCTGGAAACACTCTCATAGACTGTTTAATCTAGGTACCCCACGGCTCTACCACACTCTATAAAATTCTTCATAAAAATGAACTACTCATCATCTCATCTCTAGAATGTTGTCATTTGGGGTATGTTATATAAGTTTAATCATATGTATACTTTTCAAATTGGTGTTTTCACTAAGCATTATATCCTTGATAAACATTCAAGTTATTATGTGTGCGAAGTCTATTCCTTGTAATTGCTTAAGACTTTTCCATATAAGTTGTTTCATTAAATAAATCTTCTTTCTGTGATATATGTATTTTTAAATACATGTAAAAAAAGAGGTGCACTGTCATTATTTTATATTAACTTATTAACCTGTCACTTCTCTTGTCAAGAACACTATATAATCTTTAGGAGAAGTGGAAATTCCTAAAAGATAATTTTGATTGACTTTGAGCTTGACTTGTCAGCCAAAGGAGAGTCTCCATCTTTATGCGTGTGATGCTTCAGTGTTATAGTTTTCAATGCTACACCAGAGTGGACATATATCAGTGTCAAACACATTGGACCATCTCCTCTATTTATATCCTTCTGCCTTTTATTTTTCCTTCCTGTTTCCAGAATAGGCTACTTTTAAATATATTCAAAAGGAAAGAAAACCCTCAAGGAAATAGTAATGATTTACCCTACCTCTTTAGAAAAGTTTTTCAAAATGTTTCTTGTTCAAACACATAGTAAATGAAGACATTCAGGTTTTGAAGATTAAAGTAATGCTGTGGTATATGAATTTTAATGTGAGCTTTAAAAAAAAGCCCATTATACTTGGAGAAATATTAGAATTGTTTAAGGAAAGCAAAATAAAAAAAAAAAAACATAGCAACAGTAACAATAAACTTCATGCTGGATAACACAGAGAAAACTATGAAGGTTAATTACTCTTAAGCTAATGACTTTCAAATTTTGGCGTTCCCTGGCAGAGTAGCAATTAGGTCAATTATCTCGGGAGTACAGGCCACATACCCCTGGGTTCAATTCCCAGGTTCAGGGGAAACAACCTGTGTGAACAGCTAAATAAAATAAAATATAATGCTTCTTCCTCTTCTCTCTTCCTTCCTTCCTGCCTGCCTGCCTACTCACCTGCATTTCTGCCTGTACCTTTGATTAAAATATAAATAAATAAAAATTCTACTAATGAGTCACTTGGGGAGCATAAAATAATTGTTTCCAAGTTTTTCATTCCCAGCTCTGTGAATACTTCTCATACTCTACTAGACCTCTGGTATCTGACTAGGAGGAATAGTTCAAACTATTGCTTCTGTGCTTAACTTGTGCCACTGTATATATTGCTCACAGAAACTCTTTGAGACAGGTATTATTTTTCCTACAGTAAACTAACAAAATAAGCTTTAGAGATGTCATATATTTAACAGTACGAAGCTAGGTAGGGTCAAAGCTGAGATTACAACTTTATCTGGTCCTCTTTCATACCAACTATCATTTTTGCATAGTCTATTAGAAGAGATGAGTTTTTCCAAGGTAAAATTATTTGTATAAAATTCAAAAATTAAAAACAGGAGAAGACAATATGGGTTATGAAATCCAAACAATTCTGGATAAAAAAAAGAATGAGAATTTACAAGTGAAGAATAGGGTCGGCAGGTTGGTAGATGGAAAAATTTCTAAGTGAGAAGGTAATTTTCTGCTAAACTGACAGCATAATTTTGCTGAGGGCAGCCAGGGTAATATGGTCAGGATAAGGGTGGGAGACTTCTGTTATAATGTCTCAGCATGATTCCAGCTAAACTGGGGTAAGTGGGCCAATAACCCAATCTAAGACCAGGGTCTAGTAAGAAAAACAGACTCAGTTTGAACATCTGAATAATGAAAAAGTTGCTCTAGCAAACAGCTAAGCTTTCTGAGATGTTACTTATTTTTTGGTATTGCTATCTATTTTCTCAAGATGCAGAAATATTAAATTAATTTCCTTACAAAAACAGGCTGTTGGAGGAGGACTCAGAATGACATTCATTTTTCAGTGGAGTTGAGGAAACAAGCTAGGATTCAGAAATGGACAAAGATTCAGTACCTGACACTAAGGTTGGAGAATGTGTGTATCTATCTATCTCTCTATATATTTAGATATTTAAAGACAGATATATATACACACACACACTCATACCACATGTCTTATTCAGCAGTTCAGAAGTCAACTTCTTTATCTCTGTTCCACTTGCACATATAATTTTCATAATCTTGGCTAAGAATCACAGAAGATATGAGAATTAGTAAAAGAACTTCTTCATAAACTACTTTTCTCAGTGACACAATTGTTCATCTCTTTTTTTCAAATCTGCCTGAGAATCAAGAGAAGATGAAAATACTACAGGACCATAAAAACACACCCATGGAAGGCAGAAACAATGTATAATATATAATCTCAGGAGAAATTAGCTACTGAAAATGTAAAGAATTCAAAGCAGTTTGGACTTGACTGTATAACATTAATAAGTATGCTGTTTCCTTCTAGAAAACAAATGTGTCATTTGCTTACAAAAATATTTATTACTTCCCATTAATTTCAGTATGCAAACTTAATTCCTTAGCACTGCAAGTCTTTAATATCAGATTCTGTTTTGAGACTGTAGTTTTCAATATAATGAGAAGCAAAACTGCATAAAGGTAAGGCGTACAACACTGAATTTAATCAGTCGGTATTCAAATACACCCTTTAAAACTGTGTGACATTGGATGCATTATGTAAACACATCATATCTTATCTGTATCACTGAAGAGACTCTCCATGTGTAAAATGGGGAAATAAAGAGTATTTAATTGTGTAGAAGGGAGATAAAGAGACGAATTGAATGATCTCACTGTGGCTAACCTATTTAAGTACATTCATCTTAGACTTGTTGGTTAATCTAGAAAGTACCAAAGTTACGAATACTTTTCATTCTTTTTGTCCTTCTGTTTGCCAAAAAGATGCCTTGGGACACTAATTTGCTTGACAGACCTCAATTCCTCTCTACTGGGTGGTCTCAAAGTATAAACTTGAGAGAGCGGTAAGTTTTATAAAAGGTTACTAAAACTTTTTGCACATTCTGCAATTAACTTACTGCTTTCTCAAATGGCATCTCTAACTCTCCTGTTCTACTCCAATACTAGTTCTAAACATAAGATGCAAAGAAGGGAGATTCACATAACCTGCTAGAAATACCAACATCTTCATCTAAATAATTATTGTGATGATTAATTATAGGAAAAAAATACATAGAGACACTCAGCACAGCCCTGATACATATTTGAAATACAACAAATGTACAGCTTAATAAAAATTAAGCTATATGAAATACCCACTTTCCTAAGATATCATACTCCCATGGATATATGAATATTCATACATATGATGCTGTCATCATGTTAAAACTCAACATTTGAAATTTTCTTCTTCATCTCATTATATTTTATTCAAGTCTATTTATATGTTAGGGGAAAAAGAACATACGAGTTCATTCAAAAAGAGAATGGTCGATTAGAGAGTCACAAATATGAAGTTATATATTGTGACATTATTCTGTCTCAAATCTTTCTTATACACACATACAAAAACATACAGAATTCTTTTATTTATTGGGTGTCTGTTCAATTTTCATCTCTATAGATGATGACATTTTCCTGTTCATTTTCATTTGTTATCTCCCGTTGTTTACCCTGTAAGTGAATTTTTATTCTCACGGAGCTGATCCTACTAGTGTTATTTGTCCAGTTTCACACAGCAACTCATGTGTATGGCTGTATGTGTGCATATGAATACAGCATGCATTTAATAGATTCTTTGGAAGAGAAAATATATTTATTCAAATAAAAATCTGTAGGAAATATGAGATTATGAACTAAAGACTTGTCTAAACATCCTTCTTTAATTATAATTTTCATACAAAATGCCCTAATACAATGCACAACAGATGAATTTTGGCAAATGTGAGCTGTCCTAAAATAAGCACCTAAATTTTAAGAATGAGAACATTTACATTCCAACAAGATTCTTATTGACGCTCTGTATTCAGTCTTTATTACCACGCCTCATTCCAGGCAACTACTCCTTTGTACATACTAGGTAATTTTGGTCTTTGGTGTTAGCTATACTACTAGACACAAAGCATTACCTCATTGTAATTTTAATTTGAAATTCCCTGATTGCTATTGATTTTGAGCACCTTTTCATGTGTTTATTTGCTTTTTTATACACTAGTTTGCTAAGTGTATATGCGAGTCTACTACCTCTTATAAACAGGGGCTATTCTTCTGGGAGTCAAAATTTTAAATCATACCTTTTGACTGTGGTAGTGGAACAAAATATTTAAGCAAAATCAGAAAGACATATTAGCAATATTACTTTCCTTGACTTTAAATACTTGACTTCCAATACGTAACTGTACTTTCTTGAGGGTTTAAGTTGCATAAAATACTATTCCAGATGTTCATGGGGTACTATGATGCAGGGTGCAGGAATAGAAGGTAATACATTTTGTCATTTTAAGCTGATAATTTCATGGTAATTGGTTATAAAGCATTAGAAAACAAAACCAAATTCAGACAATATACTTTTTTTTTTTTTAATTTTGCAGGTCTTATAGTCCTATTGCAACTACTCAACTATGTCAATGACTATAAATATGATTTCAGAATCAATCAGAGAAGTACAAAAATGAGTATGTGTGGCTCTCACCAATAAAACTTTATTTGCAAACAACATTGTAAACTGATGTAGCTTATGAGCCATAGTTTTCAGACTCATAATTTAGAAAATCTAAAGGGTTCTAGAAATCATTAAGGAGATTTTGCTCTACCCTAATGAAAATGGAAAGCCATTGGATGGCCTCAGCATAGAGATAAGTAGTTAGATGTATATTTTAAAGATCACTTTGCCTAGGTTTTGGGTAATGGATAATGTAATGAAATAAACCAGAGTGAAAACCGTAGAAAAATTTGTTATTGTAACTGATAGCTTCTGTTAAGAGGATGATGGTTAGAAGAACGACAGAGAAAGAGAAAGAAGTCAGAGTGTGTGTGTGTGTGTGTGTGTGTGTGTGTGTGTGTGTGTGTGTGTGTTTGCATTCACATGGACATTAGTACAGAGGTTATGCATTTTTTGGCATTTTTATTTTGTGGAAATGAACAGATTCTATAATATCTGTAATATAACCAAAGAAAGTGGTGAGTTTTATCTATGAATATGACATTGGCGTGATTAAATTATTTCCTGTACAGAGTGGATTTATGAGTGATAGGGAAGGAAATAGCTCTACAGACTGAGTGATTTAATGTCTTCTTTCTAACAACTTGCAAACCATTAAGAGATGGGGAGAATGATATCACCAGAGGCATTTTGAAACTATCTGAAATTGATCATGGTTAGACAATAGCTTCCTTTTTGCCTTGCCTCTTTGTAGAGAGTGCTGTTTGAAATACCATTCTTGGAAGCCTTTTAACTGCAATGTTTTCTTATGCACCCAATGGTCTCTCATGTGACAAAGCTGCATTTAGTTACAGACACAAAGCAGGTATTAAGTAAAGGTTACTGGACTCACTCTTACCTTGGCTGAAATACAGACATTTTATATTAATTCTGGGTGTGAACATTAAAAAACACAGAATTATGTTGAATATCAAATTATTTCAAGCCTAATATTACTTTTATTAAAAAAGAAATTCAAAAGGCTATGAAAAAATTTGTAGGAGACATTTTTCCACGCAGCTCTCATTTCCTTCATGTGTTGCAGGTTGCCACAATTCAAGGCCTTGATCACTCGTTTCCTGGGCCATTTCTCAGATTGTGTGTAAAGCAGGCAACTGAGCAGTGAAGCAACATCTCCCTCAGGGACAAAAGTTTACTAGTGTTCAGCTTACTACAAAATGGTAGGATTCTTTAACACAGTGTTCCTCTTCTATTACACAACTCTCTGTGTGTACCGGTAACTGTCGAGGCCCTCTGAGTGGGCTTGGGGAACAGGTAGACGTGATACAAAAATACTGATACTCATGTTACTTACTATGTGGTGAATTAAGTCCTTTGTCTCTAGTCAAGGAGTTTCATGTCTTCTACCAGCACCTATGAAAAAGTATCAAGCTTAACTCAGTAGGTTGTATGTAAGAATAATAAAACTCTAATCCTGAGAAAAATAGTTTTCTAATTTGCATAAATATTTCAGATTTATTACTTCTAACTTTATACACCTATACACATATACTTAAATACAGATATCTCTGTAGATTTAGTATTCGTTGCTTATTAAATTTCCTCCAGGTGACATTTAAAATTTTTAGGTTAACAATATTGTCCCAAATATTTATGAAATAGCATAAATGTTAATGATAGTCACTTTACTCATTTACAAAGAACCTTTTAAATTTTGGCTTTTGATCATCACCCTTTAAGACAGGTATATTATAAATTACTTCACATATAAATGAAAGCCTACTATTCAAATTTCTATAATTTTTTCATATTCCTGCAGTCTTTAAAACTAGGTCCAATAGTCATGATTTGAAATTTTCCAGTCTTTTGCTCAAAATATTAGAATCTGTATAATAAAAATACATTTACATCAAGATTATTTATTTAGTCTTTCATTCACAATATCTCTCAACATATACTTTAGGACTGGCAGAGAACTGTTCAGCATATATTCTGTATGTGTGTGTATTGGGAGACAGAGGGTGAGGAGAAATGAGACTAACAGCACCTGCATACAGCACATAGTACAGAAAAGATATGATGAGGACAAGTGATTAAATTTATTTTTAAATTCCTGGCTTTTTTTAATAGTTGGTATTACCAAGTTATTGTTTGATTATCATAGTCACACATGTTTAGTGAAATCACTCTGGAAAATTTGACTACACTTTCAGTGTTTGAGTTAAGGACAGAAAGAAGAAATAGGGTCAGGAAAGAAGCAGGCTAAGAATTCTGAACTCATATGGTGACCCTGGTATTAGAATCTCAGACTAAACCAAACGTCAAATTGTTGCATTTCCTCAGGAGAGAAAATAATAAAATTTATTTGAAGAGCCTATAGATATATTTATATGTATTTATAACTATAAAGCTCTGAATACCATGTTCAAGTTTATGAGCAAACTCTATGTTGTTTATTGCGAAGGCCTTGGCATCTTTCTTGATGCACAGATTGGAATTCTCAGTTTTCAAGACTAAGAGACAAATGAAGGGGTAAATCGGTGAATCAGTCGAGGTCAGAAATGAACATTTACTCAACTTTCAGTCCTGGGTATATAGCATAGTGTCTTGACACAGAGAAAGCACAAACAGACAAAACAGATAACAAAGGCAATGGAAGAAAGTGGAAAAAAAAAAAAAAAGATTGAATGATGAGACTCTTCTACAAGATAATCGATGAAACAAGCATGAATCACAGGCAACCTTTGGACAGATTTCTTCTCAAAGACATCACAGTCAGAAAACAAGCATTAAAAAATGTATAAAATTGTAATTATACTAGAAAGTAAGTGGGCTTAGTGGTAAAAATTGCACAAAAATAAGAGAAGCTAATAAAGAATTAAGAAATGAGAGGAAGAGGTCAACAAACAAGAAAGGGAGACAGTCTGAGAGGGAGGGAGAGAGGGATTGAGGGAGGGAGGGAGACAAAGAAAAGTCTTATTTATTCTAGCTTCACGTTCTTTCTATATGATTAGCAAATAAACTAGAGGTTCTGTTTGAACTTTCCAGCAGGAGGGGAAAAGAGAAAATGGTTGTTTTTTATACACTTGACTTAACCATGCCTGCCCTTTAACTGGCAGTCTCTGCATAGTCCCCTGACAGCACCTGGAGAGGGTGCCTGTAGAACACCAAAAGGGTGGTGGGAAAATATGACATGTGACACCAGGGCAAGATCTGATCCTCAACAAATGAAATCTGTCAGCCATCTCCTCAAAGGCTGCCACCTTTCATATCCCTGCTTGGCTGAGCTAGCTTTATACACAGACTTATTGTATTATTCAAGTGGTTTGATATTCCCTTTTATGACAACCATCCCCCGGAGACCATCCATCTCTTTACAATCTTGGAGAATGACTCTAACTGAATGATATTTCAATGTAATTTATAACTTTCTACTGTAAACACAAATATGGGTTGTTGCTTCTCTTTGGAAAGAATACTAATGGCTAGACTTGGGCCACTGTTAATTTGGATGAAATTAGTACCACAACACTCAAAAAATGTAGATGGGTAAATTAGAGATGAAAGAAGAAAACAAACAAAAAATAAGCAAACAAGTATAAATATCCACAATGGAAAAAACAAGTTTTCATTCCTAAGAGTCATTAGCTAATGTTGTATTCATGAACTTTACAACAATGAGCAATGTATGATCTATAATTCAGTTATAAACAAAGTTGTAAACCTCACAGAGATGTATTATTTTCAAGATGCTCTTGGAATGGAAGTTTTCCATCACTCATTAATTCCTTTGGTGTCCTGGAATCATGCATTGTATTTCTATTATTTTATTGATTATCCTTAAAGTTTGAAGCAAATATTTAATTCCAAATATTCTAACATAGTTATTTTATTATTACTTAATATATAAAAAAATAAATTTTAACAAAAAGATAAGAAATCTTAAAACATACCTGTTCCATTGAAAGGCCCAAATTGTTAAGTTTTCACTTTGCAAATGAAAATTTCTAGCGAATCCTGGGGAAGTAGCATTTGGGCGTAGTCCACATACATCCCAGGGACCCAAGGTTCACTTCCCGGGTCGGGGAGAACAAGGTGAACAACTAACTAATAAATAGGTAGGGATGATTCTTCCACCTCTCTCTTCCTATCTGCCTATCTCTGCTTGCTTTCACTCCTGCCTGTACCTTTCCTTTAAAAAACAAGCAAAATAAAAATTTCCTGAAAAGTTTCATTAGGCTCAGGACAGTTCCAATGAAAAGATTAGCAAGCTTTTTGTTTCTGTAGCAGTTGATAAGATGGCTCTCAAGTTACAATGATCATGGAAACACTGTAATAATAGCTCAACTCTTGAAGAACAAATTCTAGGGCCTACAGTACCTGACCTAATGATGTATAGGGAGAGAGACACAGCGGTTAGAAAATACTGGTGGGAGTGTGAGATCTGCACTGCACCTCAGCCTGCTTTCTTGCTGGTCTCAAGCTCCCTGAGAAATTGGTTCCCGGGCCTCCACCTGACTACCCGCCCAGGCGGTGCAGCGGAGCGGACCATCCCACAGGCCCTGCCCCCTGCATGACCCGCCCTTCTCAGTCCTCAGCCAGGAGAGTTAATTGCATAAAGGTGTTGTGTGTTTGAGGGTGTGAGGGTGGGGAGTGAAATGGCTTAGGAAAAACAAGTGCCTGCATTTTACAAGAAAGTCAACAGTAATACCAAATGGAAAGTTTTTTCAATACATGATTCAGGAATACTAAGTATACACGTGTAGAATTTTGGCATCATAAGGTAGACTTAACTTTATAAGACACTGCCAAAAAGTTCATGAAATTATTACATCAAAAATTTTAATCCCCCTGCCCCTCCAACATCGCTAACATTTGGTATTATCTGCCAAATTCAGTATAGACTTTCTGGTGGGTGTGAGCTGCCATCATTGTGAATTTGATATGCATTTCTCTGATGATTAATGTAATCAATCACCTTTCATTAGCTCCTCAGTCATTTAACTCTCCACTTAGGTGAGATACCTTTAAGTGTAATGCCTATTTTTTTTTTTTCCTATTGGGTCATCCGTTTTTTCCTATTGATTACAAATGTTCTTTGATATATTCTGAATACAAGAAGAGGAATATCATCTTTCATTTTATTGGCTTGTTTATTCACTCTCTGAAATTTATCAATTTTAATATAATCTTATACACACTTTAATGTTAAGCCTTTTTACTATCCTATTTAGAAAGTCTTTGTCTTCTCCAAATAAATAGTAGCATTCTCTTATATTTACTCTAAATGCATCATTAATATCCTTTTCATATCTAGTCTTACAATATATCTGAAATTATAAAGCAGGAGTCACAACAAACTTTGTCTGATGTGACTGATTGACCCCACACCATGTATTTAAAAGACATTCCTAAATTGCACTTCCATGCTATTTTTAGGGAATAAGGTGTCCAAAGAGAAGGGTACTGACTTTACCTAGATATTGAACCTATACAGATCTGTGACCTTATCTAGATAATGAAAAACTATTGAGTCATGAACTAAATGTTAGTACAGTTTACGTCACATAAGGTGTATTTCAATCCAAAAGTACTTGTATATGTATATTGGTTTTCATGTAATACTGGCAAGATGCTTTAATTTCATTATACGGCATGCTCTTCAAGTCTTTCCGGTTATATAAGGATAAAAAGGAGTTTCTAAGTGGAAGAAAACAGGATAAGTTAATAAAATTTGGTAGGACTCAGTAATACTTTTTGATGTATTTACTGATGTTAAGGAAATTAATGACACCACTGACAAGAAAACAGATTTGTTTTCAAGTCATAAATTTTTCAGTATTTTTTAAATCAAAATTATAGGTATACTTAATGGTGACAGGATCACTGCGATACTTTTGATAACAGAGCACTATAAAATTTTTGAATTGCAACTTGAAAGGGTACAACATTGAGTGATTTTATATGTTGAAACTCTATTCTCTTCTACATATCTGTGCACATGAGCTCAGCATTTGTCTGTTTATATATTTCTATAAATAAAACTGGTGGTGGTTTGTTTCATATTACCACAAATAAGTTTTCTTTGTGAATTAATGATCTAATTGGGAAATAGTTCATTTTATTAAGATGCTATTTATGCAGAAAATAATTTTAAGTGATTATTGATCAAAACTTAGACTAACATTAATCGCCATACACATTAAGTCAATTGATTTTTAAATATTTCCTGGAACAAGATGCTATAGTATAAAATATATCGTATGGGTCTGCCCTGGTGGCCCAGGCATTAAGTCTGTGACTCTGGCGTAGTCCACGTAAAACCAAGGGCCCAAGCTCGTGTCCTGGGACCCAGGAGAACAGCCAGTATGAACAGCTAACTAAATAAATAAATGCTTTCCTCTTCTATTCCTTCCTGCCTGCCTGTTTAATTGCCTTCATTCCTGTCTGCTTCCTTCCTCTTTAAAAAAATATATACATATATATATATATATGTATCTTATAAAATTGCATGATATGATCAAAACTAAAATATTTTCAGGATAAACAATTATGGTAGAATAAATTTGTTGAAGCCAGTGAAAACATGTTCAAGTAGAAAATGTGACATGAAATTCCTGTTACAGCTTGGAATTTACAAAATGATCTGTAGTGGTTATCATCTTGCTATCAGATTTCCATTTCACTGGATAGATTTATAAGAATGATATGTGTCTTGTTTTAACATTTAAGCATTTTAAAATACCAGCTATTCAAATATTTACAGTTAACTACATTTCAATTTTATGTGTAAATATAAATATTTGCAAATGGATGAGGTTTTCAAATTTCATTTGAAAATGCACGAGCAGAAACGTTTGAAGAGCGTTGTCCAGAAACATAATCATGGCCATTAATAAATTCTCAGTGTGTGAACACGCACAGAATCCTTGCTCTGACACATACACCCTCCGGGATTCCTCTAATTTTCAGGATGAGGGACACATCAGGACATCACTTCCTGAGTGATATTTTCCACACATGAAAATGGATCCACAAAACAGAACATCTGTTTTTCTCTGCACGTTTCTCAGAGTGTTTCCTACTTGTCTCTACTCCAAATGGATACAGGCAAACGACTTCTACTCCTCAAAACTGACTTCAGTCTTCCTCTTCTCTGAAACACCCATAAGTGATCATACAGACGTTTGTATTTTTGTCAGGATCTGAATTCCTACTGAGTTAAATGCTTGTCTTCACCGATGTCAAAGTCTACACATTCCTTCAGAGCAATGTTATTTTTTCTTTCTTGCTTTTAAACATTGAGCTTTTAAATAGTAACTATTATAAATGATTATAGAATGAATGAATTTTTAGAACATTGGGCCTATACTTTTCAAGAGAGGGCAGTTAATTCATTTGAGACAACTGAGAAAGACATATCTGGATTATACAAAATTCTTAACTCTATAACATCAACACCATTTTTTTAGATTACTGAAGTGATTTCAGAAATATTAATGGAATGGAATAGTTGAAAACATATTGCTAATTACAGAATAAAACATGATTTAAAAATTATTATTCCTTTATTTTCTCAGTATATACTTCTTAAAGTAAGTATTCTAAGTATGCTGATAGGCTTTTGCAAGCCTAACCATATTCATTTTTTACAGAACAGGGTTCTGATTATCAATCACAACATTGTGCTATCTTAAATATCCTATCTGCTTGGAATACCGCTAATGCA
Source organism: Solenodon paradoxus (assembly GCA_004363575.1). NCBI lineage: Eukaryota > Metazoa > Chordata > Mammalia > Eulipotyphla > Solenodontidae > Solenodon > Solenodon paradoxus. The sequence continues at coordinate 89,664 of RJWH01004382.1, forward strand.
ATGTGATTTATTTGCCCCTGAAGTTTAAAAATATGGAGATAATAGTAGTAAACCACAGTAACTATAAACCGACAAACAGAAGAGTCAGCAATAGCCCTCTACTGAGGGCTGATGGGCTGAAAGAATGGCTGATTGATTGGCAAAAGGCTTGAACGCCTTGCTGCCAATCTTAGGGGAAGGACTCACTCACTTGCTCAGTCACTCCCTGGCTCAGGGGTTTACTGGCTGATTAACTCGCAGGCTGACTGGCTGACTACTTGCATGGATGGCTAAATGACTAGCTAAATTTCTGATTAAAAGGACGACCAGTTGCAAGGCTACCTGATACACTGGCTCAGAGGCTGGTTGGCTGACAGTTTGCCTGACTAAATTAATAACCGCTGTGCAAGAATGCACACATTCTGGAGTGTTTGCAGCTGCATACTTATACTCACTCAGACTGCAAGATTATGCAGAAAACCTGACCATGTTTGTGTTGTCTGGGGGTGCATAAAATTCACAGCTCCACTTCAGAAGACTTTCTACCCCTGAGCAACTCACACATCTGATGCTTAATATGCTACAATCAGAGATTATTAGGGAAGAATTAAGGACTCTGCTTATGTATAGTTTGTCTGATGGGCTAAGGGAAAAATAAAAAGTCTCTAGTGTATTTGTCACAGTTTTTAGGAGTCCAGCGTTAGATAAGAGTGCAGATAACTGCTCACCTTGCCCAGGAGTCGGCAGTTTCTTTTTCCTACCCCATGCTAGTGAGATGGGCATTTCGTTTTTCTGTGATGAAAACAGATCCATATAATCAGATCTCACTGCTTATCTTGGTGGTGCCACTTGTTTGTCGTCGTTGTTTTTAAAAGTGATTGAGGACTATCCTAATATCATTCATTTTTCCATTAGGGAACTGTTTCTCCACATCACTGTCTGATGTGATTATATATTGCAGAGACTTGCCCTCATACCACCTGATGATTCTGAGCCAAACTATTTTTCCAAAGAGTTAGAAGATGGATTTGACAAGAGAGGGTATATTATCTTTGTACTGAGGAATTCTCCAGCTCCAAGGATCAATCTGGCATCGTGTCTAGGAGTTTGACCAGTAGAAAATAAAAGCAATAAAAAGAAAAATAAATCAAAAAAAGAGAAAGAGAGCAAAAAAGGAAAGGGAAGAAGAGAGGGGAAGAGAATCCCAATGATTGCCTCCATGTGCAGATGCTAAAATTTATCACAGGTCTTCCCAATACGCTATGCTGTAATCTGTCTTTATAGTCAGAAGAGTTCTAATACGAACACTAATTTTATTAATGTTGATACATTCATTGTTTTAGTAAATATTTATTAAATACATCTACAGGGTGCAAAACACAAAAAATTACACACGAGTTATTTTAATTGAAAAGTACATCAAGAAACAAATGTCACTAATGAAACTAAAAAGTCAACAAACTTATGAAAAAAATTTCACCATCACAAAAATAAAAATCAAAAATAATGAAATAAAAATAATAGACCCTGTCAAAAATAGAAGTGATATATTCGAAAGCCTAAGTAATAGAAAAGTTCATGAGAAAACAATGTCAAGTGTGCTCTGGTGGCTCAGGCATTAGTAGCTGTGAGTGGTCAAAGCACCAGGTTCACAGACCAGGGATAGGAGACGAACGAAATGGACAATTAAGTAAATAAAATTTTTACCCTCCTTCTTCCTGCCTGCCTTTCTTCCTGCCTCCCTTCCTCTCTTCAAGAAAAAAAAAAAAAAAAAAAAAAACAATTGATTATTACCATGCACTATTATTATTGATTATGCCATCAAGCCTTTATCTTTGTTCCTTGTCTTCCCTGAAAAAAAAAAAATATTTAGAGATCAATCAGTGGGAAAAAAATCACTGATTTTTCATGTATTCTTACTATAAAAGGCCTACTGTCCTTTATCTACTTGGCAAATGTCTCTACTTGAAAAGACATATTTCATCAACTACTACTACTCTACTCTATTTTCCCTCAAAATCTCTCTCTCCCAGGTTGTATATGTTCCTTTTTCAGTGTTTCTGAATCACTTAATAATCTTTGTTTTAGAATTTATCATGATTCGCCATAATAATTGTTTGTGGTTATGTTTCTGTGTGTATCCTATTAATCATATCCTCTAGGATGGATATATTATTTTACATCAACATCTCCTATTTCTCAAGTATTCAACTTGTGATGTGAACAGTGCATGCTAACTACATAATTGAATAAATAAAATGCATCGGCTCAAATGTCAGACACTGAGTCCGACTCCCTCAAGGACTCCTTTCTTTCATGATTATGAACAAAAGCAAATATGGCTAATGATAAATATCTAGTAATTCATAATGGATACAGTCTTTTTTTTTTTTTTTTTTAAGAGGAAGGAAATAGGCAGGAATAAAGGCAAGTAGGCAGTCAGGAAGAGAAAGAAAAATGAAGCATTTTATTTATTTAGTTGTTCATTTTTACTTCTCCTGCCCCACATTGGCCCCAGGCCATGAACTCAGGTCCTTAGTCTGTGTGCAGACTGTGCCCCAAATACAGGCCTAACACCTGAGCCATCAGGGCACATGAGACACCCAAACTTTTAAGATCTATACCTAAGCCTTAAAGCCCTTAAAACATTTAGCTTTGAAAACCAACTGGGCTTGCATCCATGAAACCAGTGGGGCTCCAGAGAACTGAGAAAAGGTTTTTAAAGGTCACTGTCATGAAAATGTAATAGGAGAGCCCACTAATACAATAGAAAATATTCCATAAAGGGTACCATCAAACCAGACAGAGTCTTTCGCTACTGACCTGGAAGTCTCCCGTGATTCCCTAACTAACGTAGTTCTAGTAACAGAATAGATAAAGGTCTTGAGGAGAGTAGAGATTCTTGATCAGGATAAGTGGTTCAGATCTACTCTAAGGCCTGAGCACATACAGAATAGCTGTGACTGACCTAAAGACAAACTTACTTCATTTTAATACCACCCCAGAGGAGTTTCATTGCCAGTTTAAGCAGAGATATATGAAAAAACATGACGAAGCATGAAGATACCAGTAGACATGGAATGTTCATCACTCACTTCCCTCAATGAAACCCCAAGAAAGTCTCCAGAGCAAAGCAGTTAAGTCCTATCTCACTGACTCTTTACTTGGTACAAGTAATGTAGCTTTCCCTGCTTCAGAAAACTTTGGTCCATGACTTTTAACCAATGCTCATCAAGGGAGCTGACCCATTGCTTCTGAAAACAGACTTCCTCACCCAGAGGCCCACAAAACAAAACAAAACAAAACAAAAACAACTGTTTGAAAAGCACCCAGATTTTATGCAAAAGAGATTAATGTGCTAATCTTAAATCTCTGGCCTGCTGGACATAGTCATCCTGGGGGCCAATCTAGGGTCAAGGCTAGTGGTTGCCATTTTTCCTTGCTCTACCAGGAGTTGGTCTGTCTCTGTCCCCTCTCCCCTCTTGAGAGTCCTCTCCCTCTCCCCCTCTCCCTCCCTCTTTTCCCTCCACACCCCCCTCCATCTCCTGGGCCAGTGTAGATAGCTATCACATCCAGAGCACTGAAAAGACAGCAGACTCAAACACACTCCCAATCTTTCTGTGAAGGACAGAAAATGAAAACATGGACACAGAAATTCTCAACAAAATATCAGCAAATTAAATCCAAAATGTATAAATATATAACTTTACACCATGACCAAGCAGGTTTTATTTCAGGTCCACAGGACTACTCAACATTTTTGAGTCAATCGATGATGTAACCCACCACCCCACAAACTAAAGAAGAAATTTATATATGAACAGATGCAGAAGGAACTGTTGGCAGCATCCAGAAAACCAGGTATGATTAAAAAATAAATAAAACTAAATAAACATACTTCAAGCTCAGAATCAAGGGGATCTTCTTCACCTTGATAAAGATTATCTAAAAATAATCTACAGATACCATCAGATTTAATGTTAAGAAACTGGATGCTATCCCCCAAAGAAATTAAAAATGTCTTCTCTTATTACTCCCATTTAACATCGTATAGGATGTTGTAATGTTTTTTTATATCTATCACTACCTACCTACTCTATCATCTATCTATCTATCTGTCTATATGTATGAATATCATCGGTCTGTGAGAAAGAAAGTTACTAAAGTGAACATGTGAGATAATCTGGGCACAGAGAAGTGTTTGGAAGCTTTCTGAAGCAAATGTTCTAGAACTGGAAAAGCTAGAGAGGAAAGGCTGAGAAACAATGTGGCAAACACTGCGTCTGGTGATGCCAGCAGGGGCCATTGAGGGGGCTTACACTTTACCCTTAGTGTACTCAAAAATCTTTGATGAGCTGGAAGAAGATAAACAACATGGTCAGATTTTTATGTTGGAAGGACCATTCTGCCCATAGGACCTCGAAATAGGTAAGACCAGGATGTTGGACAGTTTAGGCTAATTTTGATAGAGTCCTAGATATGAAAAAATGGCAATGCAAGAGCAGTTGCAGAAGTAGAAGGAAAAGCATATGTGATATTACTGAAACATTAAATCTGGAAAAGAAGAGATTTGGAAAATTAAGTAAGATGTCCTTTTAAGCAACCAGATTAAAACTTAGGCTTTTAAAATGCAGTCATTGTTCTGTTGCTCTGCCGGCTATGTCATTCGCAATGAATATACTTCATCCACAATACATTTTGTAATTATTCTAATATTAGGTTCTAGTGTGTGGTAGAGTACGTGATGGGAAATAGGAGGCTGACTATGTTTATTTCTAGAACCCAGACAGCATCCTTTCTCTACTCCACAGTACCAGGGAAATTTGAGCTCCAGTACAGAATTTCCCCAAAGGACTCAACCACCATTCGTGGAATGTGTTCTGGGTGTCAGGCAAGATGTTTTAAAACATGCTCCTATAAAATCCTTAGTAGTCTTATTTTATGTGTATACATAAATATATGTGTACGTATATATGTATGTTACATATTATACTGTATAGTATATATATTAGAATCCCCATTTTTAGGTAAATAAAAAATAATGCATGAGAAGATAAATTTCTAAGAAGATGCAATTATTGATTATGATGGAATTTTTATTTAAGACGATATTTGCCTGTGAATCTTCTCCATTTGCAAATGGAAAACATCACATCATCTCCCAGTGATAAAAACATTTACTGTTATTTTAAGAACAGAAAATTCAGGGGAGAGGAGTTGACCCATATAAAAAATGCCTTTGAAATTTTTTTCAATTAGTTATATTTACGAGGAGGCTTGAAGAAGGAACAGTGAATAAGGTCTTTTATCCTTGTCTTAAATGAGTTTCCCAAGGCTTGTTCCTTCAAATGGCTTGAGTCATTTCTATCTGAGTGGTTCTTGGCGGAAGGAATGAAAGAACTTCATGATGACACAGTTCAAGAGTTACTGCATAAATCAGGCAGCATGAATGATCCCATTATCTGGTCATGGATCCTTGGCTGCAAGGAACTTTCGCTAAAGGTAAATCCACAAATGCATCAACATAGGGAGGACCTTCTAAAAGTCAAGGCCTGATTCCAATATAAGATGATGGGATGCGGGCAGTGACACAGGACAGATTGGAGTCTTGTGTGGTAGAAATCTATCACTTCAGATGCAGCTCCTCTTTGCTCTGACATAAAGGGGACAAGAGAATGCCACAAAACAGATACGATTGAGGAGTCCAAGCAATATCAGGAAGACTATGCAGATACTTAAGGGACAAAAACCCATCAGCTCAGGTTGCTGGACCAAAGAAATAAAATAATACCACAAGGTTAATTTAAGTCTTGGGACTCAAGGGGCAGTTGCTCCAAAATTTCTTGTACTAAACATAGACCATGGATTGAATAATTTTCATAAGGCAAATTGATCTGTATTTCACAGAATTTAATAATTTCATTGCTAAAATTGTAGATCACTTGACATGCCTCATGTTTTTGTATGAATTCATTAGGTATGACTAAAGAAATATTGGCTCCAAAGCAGAAGTGGCAGTTAATCTTTGGTCAATTCATATACTGATTCAGGTATGTGCTAAATGCTTTATGAGTTATCTTGATTTTTTTTTTTTTTTAATCACAGTAGGGTCCTCAAATAGGTGCATTTGTCATTCCAATTCAAGTGCTGAATCATGAACACTGATATATAACATGTGCCCAGGAAAGCAGATCAGAGTTCATTACACAGTCAGAAATTAAAAACTTATACTTAACATTGTTGGTGGTGCTCTGTCTGACTGTGTCTTCTACTTAGGATGTCTCTAGTGCTCTCCTGATTCTTGGACATTTGAAGCAATAATCCTCTCTGGTTACAGTGCGACAGAGTTATGCTCATCAGAAATGATTAATAAACTTAATATCACATAGCCAGTAAAGGGCAAAAAAAGTTGCTGTTGCTTTTATTAATACTGAGATAAGCCAGAAGGAGAAAGACAATGCATAGTTTATCTCACACATGGTACAGAGAAACTAAACAAACAATGAAAAAATCACATTGTCTAATAATCCAAATAATGGTTTTAAGAAGAGAAGGGGGAGGAGAGACAAACTGAGTAACAATAGCCAATTAAATGGTGAAGGAAGAACTAGACTGGTGATGGTGAACTTGAGTATTACATATGGATTCTGATTTACGGTGATGTGCACTTCAAATCTACACAATGTTATGAGGCAATATCCTTTCAATGAAATTCATTTAAAATTATGTCAATGTTTACATTCTTTTGTACCATGTGAGAGCAAAGAAGAAAGAAAGGTACATGCTTGGGACTCAGGCAGCTGGTATACAGATCATGGACTCAAGTTCATATGTGGGATCCAGGGTAAAAAGCAAAAAAAAAAAAAAAAGAGAGAGAAACTGATTGCTACCTGCTGAATTCTTGGTAAGACATTACTACTTTCATCAGTCCTACTGAATTTTTTTTCAAATGGACAAAGAGGATTTTTTGTTATATCATATTAGTATCAACATACAAAATCCTTGCCTGTTACACTCAACATTAATTACATGAATGAATAAGAATGTAATAGATGGGGGAGGTGCATAAGTCAGTGATTCAGAAGGTTTATTTTACTATGGGAAGGCAAGACACTGTCTCATGAAGAATGAACAGTTAGATTCAGGGTTTTTTCCCCCTAATGCTTGAATAATGCTGTTTCAGAAGGTAAAAGTGCTAGAACCTAACTCTGACATTCATGAAAATTCAAATCAGTTGTTACACATTTTTAGTCAACATTCTACTTTATTTATCTATTGATTTAGTGGAAGGAGGTACTCAGGAATGAAGGCAAATAGGCAGACAGCGAGGCAAGAAAGAAGAGAGAGGAGGAAGCATTTATTTATTTATTTATTTATTTATTCACTTTGATTGTTCCCCCTGCCCCCTGTCACAAACCCCAGGTCCTCAGGTCATAATATACAGACAACCCTGCAGCTGCAGACTTAATACTTGACCCACTAGGACACACCTCTACTACCATTTAAATCACCTGATGTTGTCTTACTATTCATATAGTTCTGTGATGATTAAAATTTTTATGAAATATTCTAGGAGTTTTCAAATCATTAAGATACACCCTGAGTTCAATCTATAGCTAAGTTTTCCAATAGTCAGTTATTCTTCTGAGTAAGAACCTGCTGTCTGGAAATCTGTTCTCTTTGCTAGCTTGCTGGCTGGCTTGCTGTTCAGACTATTTTGAAATTAAATATGTGTTATATTCCAATGTCTTTTAATTAATATTGTAAACAAAATATGGCTATCTTTATTTTTTTTAAGATAATGTAAAATCTGGTCACACAGGTTTGATTTTCTTTCTTGGGAATACTAGGGGCTTGGTCAAGTCTGGCAGAGTGGAGGAACCAGGCAGATATGTCTTGGGATTGATTTTCCTGGGTTCAAGTTTGTCATTATGATATTAGGCTAGTTACTTTTACCCCTTATATTTCAGTTTCATTCTCTATAAAATGAATTAGACAACATCTTATCCCAAGAGTAAATTAAGTAATACATGTGAAATACTTAAAAGAAAGCCTGGTTCAGAGAAGAGACCAATTTAAAAAAAAGATATTAGCTCTTTCACTACTCCTGTTACAGTTGCCACTTTCAGGGTGTTTGTTTTTGTGCCCGTCCCACCCAGCTAATCCATTAGGTAAATTTTTCACAAAGGCTTAGATCCAGTGGGCATGTAAATTGGTAAGCTCTACAAATGGTCTTGGGTATTTTGCTTTATTTCATTTTATTGGGTTTGACCTGTACAAGATTAGATTAATCATAGACTCAGGCTATGGTTTAATGTTAATATCACATTATTTTTAAGCATATCTTATTTTTTCCCCTTTCAAATCCAATCATTCTTCCCTTATATACCTGTCATAAAAAACCACTCTGTAAATTTTATAACTTTATTTTGAAATATTTTTAAATCAGTAAACTTGCAAAAATAATACAGAGTACTTATATATACCCTTAATTCAGTTTCTCCTACGGTGAAAAATCTTAACCATACGCAGCTATAGAAAACTCATCAAAAACATGAACAATACTGTTACACAACTACAGACTTTATTCAGACTTTACCAGTTTCCCTAAAAATATCCTATTTTCTATTCTGAGATGTAAGCCAGGGGTCTTGATCCCTTTTATTGGAGAATGGTACTTAGGAGCAAAGATTTAAGCGCTAGCTATGCTTATTCCTACCGGGGTTCCATTGAATCTAGAATGACCTTTTTAGTCAATCTAGAATGAGCTGGCATGTATAATAACACATTTGCCTACATTTTCTGTGGTCTATTTAGATATTTGTGAAACCTGAAGAATAGATTTTCTTTGTATAAACATGGTATAGGAGTGTGTGTGTGTGTGTGTGTGTGTGTCAATATATACACATTGTGTTTTTTCCCATAGATTATATATTATTTCTTACAGTACTGCTTTTTTAAAATTTAACACAGGATTTTTTTTTTTTTTTAAAGAAAGGTACAGGCAGGAATGAAGATGAGTAGGCAGGCAGGCAGGAAGAGAGAGAAGAAAGAAGCATTTTATTTATTTTATTTAGGTGTTCATTGTTGGGACCCCCACAGGAGCAAGCCTTAAACCAGGGATCAAAGTTCAGATATCAGGGCAGTGAACTGTCTCTGGTGCCACCTGGCCAAGGAATGTAATCATCTGAATTGATAAGGAACAAAGGAATCCCTGCCGCCTCTGAAAAGGCCCATGAAGTATCTAAAGCACTCCTCAAAGAAATCATTCCTGGGTTTGGCCTCCCTGCCTCTCTCCAATCCAGTTTATTTCTCAGGTCACTGGAGAGAGAGCCTCAGCCATCAAGTGGCACCTCCGCGCTTCTACCAGCCTCAGGCCTTCATAACCAAATTAACTCTCTGGCTTCAGGTGTCTGGCAGAACTGCAGAGGTCTGGACATGCTAGCCTTTTCCTGGGGAGGCATTTGCCTTCTCTAAGAATGCTGCTTCTGCATAAACCAATCAGGCAAATAGAAAAAAAAATCTCTTCAAACTCTGTAACAAAGCCACCCAGCTCTGAGAAAACACGCCCCCCCACCCCGTCCGCTTCTTTTTCTGGTTTTCCTGGATACTCCCAGTCCTCACTGCCTTCTTACCCTTTCTTACAGTCCTTCTACTTGGTTTGCCTTATACAACTCCTAGTTAACGTCATCAGAAGTATCGCCACCAGTATCACTAATCTTAACCTCCTTCTCTTGCAGGGAAACAAGATTTCTTTCCCTCAAGGCGCCCACTTCACCCCACCATTCAGCATGAAGTAGCAACTGGAGACTTCGTGGCCTGTTCCCCTTCATCTTTTATAAAAAATAAACACAGGGATGATACAGGAGACAAAAGGACTGAAAGTTTTCACTTTCCAGCCAAGCAAGAGAAATGGAATGTTTTATAGTCTGAAGCAAGACCAGAGGCTGTTTAACTCCCCTCCCGTTTCAAACTCAAGGACTCCATCCCCACCCCCCTGCACTTGCCTAACATTCCAGCCCATTAACTCCCTACCCCGAAATTCACAGCTCAGCCAGATGGCCTTATCGGAATTCCACCTCTAGCCCCCTCCGTGCTAGTGAGTGACTACCCCTTAAAAGCCCCTCTCTCACAGCTTCCCTCAGATTGCTGCTTCTGTCTCTTCAGAAAGGAGCTTTTTCCTGCCTTCACATGGGACAATAAAATCTCTCTTAAGAGCCCAATGGCTCCCTTGTCTCTGCCTCTTATTGCCAAATCAGCTTACATTCATCTTGGTTGTTTCCTGGGGCCCCAAAACTTGAACCTGGGACCTTGGGATATATGTAGACTATTCCCAGTGAACTAAACCACTAAGCCACAAGGGAATGCCTAACACTGCATTTTTAATCTATGTGGATCTATGCAAATAAAATAGATTAATTCTGTATTCAGATCCAAAGTATGCAAATAAATCACAACACTTCAAAATACTACTCTTTATTATTAAATTAAATGCATGTGCCAAAATGTATTTATGAATTCTTATAATGATAGAAACCTTGTTTGCCTCTAACTTCTATCACAAAAATGCCTAAATTTATTAAAAAAGAAGACATCAAAATATATCATTTGTTCATTGAAGGAATGACAGAGAACTATTTTGGATACAGTAATATCTATACTAAAATTCTACACCAATAATCTGTAAAAAGAGCTCTCGCAATTATCTTCACACATGAACTCTTAAAACTATCTGTGACTGTCTTCCAGGGATAATATATCCAAAGGTGGGATATTTTCAGTATAGGGAATAGGTATAACAATGGTTTTTACTCTTTGAAATGATTATACTGGTTTACAATTCAAGGAGAACCCAGAGGCTTCCCAATGACTTTGTCAAGCATTATCCAGTTCTTTACCAAAACAATAGAGTGATATCAGTGCGTTGTTTTTTGCTGTTTTTTTTTTTTGGTTGATTGTACTTTGTGTCATATATTGTCATATATTTATATTCCCCTAGATAATTTTCTTATTAATCTATTTCATCTCATATTTTTTGCTTTGTGAACTCCATCTGAAAATTCAACTTATTCATCACTTTGTTTCATATTTTGCAAAAAGCTATTCCAATTGGCACATGTCTGTTCTATTCTGTTTGAATATTTTAAGTAGAAATCTTCAAATGTGATGTGGAGTTTAACACATCAATTTTCCTTATAACATATTTTCCAAAGGCTAGTTCAAGAAATCATCTCTATCCCTTTGAAAAAAGGAATTCCATCAATTCTTCTATAATCTTTATAGTTCTAACTTTTACATTTAGACAACTAAACCTTTTAAGGTTTACTGTGTGATTTTTTTTTGCATATTTTATGATACTTACATGGTTACTTCCCTTGTAATGCAAACTTCCCCAACATATCCAAAACCTAAACAGTTCTTTTCTAAGGAGTTCTGATTTCCTACATGTATCATAAACTAATTTCTCATACACTGAAAGATCACTCCGAGTTGTCTGTGCCATGTCATTATTTTTACCTATTAGAGCAAAAGTAACTATTTTTAACAATACGTTGGAGAGAATATTTTAAATCTGATAAAGCAAAAAAAACTTCTATGACTGTTCACATGTTTTATAATTGTCTTGAGTTTCCAGGAGTCTTTTTTTGCCTATATTTGCTTTCTAAAAGACACAGCTGAAATTGTATTAGATGTTCAAATATTTATATTTGAGGTAGAACTGGCAACTTTACAATATATTAAATAACCCTGTTCATCAACATATTATACATTTTTATTAAGATAATAAATAGTTTGCTTTGTTATTTAGTCTTTTTAGTTATCTTATGAGCTTCTCAACAATATCACCACCTCTCCTTATTGTATTCTCTAGACAGTATTTAGTAACTTCCTAAATTTATGAATGACATGACATAATAATCAATTCAAAGAATAATATTATGTTAAATCAAAAGACTAGAGTTCAAATTATAATGATCTTATCTAATTATACTTTGGAAAAGATATATCTGTATCTCAATTTTCTTTTTATAATAGATTCATAAAGCATTTGGTGGTCTCCACAGTTTCTGATTCTATTATCTATATAACCAGCATATAGCAGACTCTCGTCAATGCCTAGTAATACATAATCATGAATAATAAGTAATATCATTAGTGTTCTACCATTCGCCACCAGGTTCAATTCTTTATCTGCATGAATACTGAGGTAGATGATAAGACACATGTCATGTCCCAGTAGCCTAGTGGTTTGGTGCACTGGGCATAGTCCACATACATCCAAAGGGCCCAGTTCAAGATCTGGAGCTCAGGGAAACAACTAAGACGAACAATTAAATAAGAAGCTGCTTCCTTCTCTCTCTTCCTGCCTGCCTTCTCACCTTCATTCCTGCCAGTACCTTTGCTTTAAAAAAAAAATAATAAAAATTTACATAACAGTTCATTTTATTTTTACTGTGACATGGATATTACCCTGATTGTTTTAAATGTATACCCATTAATTAGAAGGTGACATATTTATAACAGCGCTATTTTCAGAGAGTTTTTATGTATCAATCTGTGGTAAATGCAATACACAAACAAAAAAGAAAATGAGGAAATACCCAATGCATTACATGCAAATACTATAACTATTTTACAGATGATTTAACTTTGCTCAGTAAAATTTCATTAAAGTGCCCAATTTCACATAACTTGATCTGAGATTTAAAGTCGGATCTGACAAAATTCAAAGTTTCTGTGCTTAAATACTAGTCAGAACCATTAAAAACGATTCAATGATAGCATTTCCCTTTTGCTATAATTATTGAGGAATGAAAGGACATTTGCACAGCACTTTCAATAATTAGTGGGGAAGACATTTGCAGCTGAATCCGAAGCAGCAGAACATTATAAAGACCAATTTCCTGTTGTCTGAAGGTTCTACTTAATTGAAGATATTTTTTTCTCTTCTTCTTTGTTCTGTTTACAAGTCTTAGCTCACCATTACAATTCTTTTCAGAGATGAAGGCAACAACAGGCTACAGAATGGAATTTGTTTATGGAATAGCATTCTACAGTGCTGTCAGTTCGACTGCAAGAATTGAAGAACTTACTATGTGAGTGGGAATTTAATGCTAACACCCTGGGACCCATTGCCCAACCATGGGTTGCGTCAGGCAAACATATGCAGCCTCTGGGAAAATGCATGTACTTTAGCAAGAACTTTTTAGAGCCATAGTTTAAAACTTTCATGCATCTAAAAGTGTCTTATTGCCTGCTCCTATATTACATGGACGGCAGACATAATTCATTCATGCTCACTGCAGCAGTCATTCATGATTTGTGTTACATGTGGTCATAACTTTCTGACATACTTTTTATTAGTTTTAATATAAATTACTCACTAAAGATTACACTCAGATATCAAAATGGAAAGCAGAGTTTGGTCAAGATGCACATTTATCCCTTTTGCTCTCAGTTCTAGTGTTTAGTTTATAATTTTCTTCTGCCTGCTCAGAATTTTGCCAGTTAATTTTATATCATGCCACATGACTTTTGCAGGGGTACAGAGAAAATTCCCCCATCCACCAGAGGTTATTTACAGGCTACTTGAGCAAACAAATTAATATCAGACAGGATTGGTAGGAGAAAGGATCTAATTTAACGACAAACATACGGAGCATTTACATGGTTGTAAATTCTAAGGTAAATGGGGCGGGCGAAGGCTTTCATCCTATGCTGAGAAAAGAGACAGAGGCATGGGGAGTCAAGGAGAAAGTGGGGGTCTTCACATGACGGATGACTTTATATGGCAAAGCCTTGCCTCCAAATGTTTCCCCCAATTTAAGGTAGTGTCTTTCCACATTATAAGGTTCTTTCTGGAGATGATTCCATATCTAAGTATTTATTATGGTGAGGACACACAGCTTCCTCTAGAGCCACGGGTCTTGATTAACCTTCAGCTCTGCACATCAAGATGGCACAGATTAGAAAGTCTGCTCTGGACATCTTGGCAACCATATGTCTGAACATTTTTTTTAGCAGACCCATCCTACGCTATGCATGCTTAGAGACAGAGACTCGATCAGAATCATACATGCACAAAGACCAGGGAGAGTTAAATAAAAGCATAATGGAGAAATGAGAAAGCAAATCAGTCATGAATGCAGGTGACTCAGGCTTTCCTTTTGTCTTGGCCAGTAAGCAAATGTGTTAGGATAAGGAAGTCACTTTTCTCTCTGTACCTTAGTCAACACTCACCTCCCTGGGGAGGGAGGAATAGAGACACCAACAGAGACTATCCTTTTCCTAAAAATATCAACAGGAAAGGCTTCAAGATCCTGTCCCAATACTTCTGATACTCTCCCTCAATGTCTTATATTGTCCAGCAATCTTAAATTCTTCTGGTTAAGAAATTCTCTTACTTTGTAACTTGACTGAATTCCTATTTTTGGCTTTGTCTTGAGGCTCTTCTTTATCCCCCTCTTGGTATTGATCCAAAGGTAGAATCCATATCCTTTCCATGATGTCCACAGTAAAATGAGAGCAATAGCAGCAAAGAAAAACAACAATGAAAAAGAAAAAAAGCAAAATTTTGCATTTCTCAAATGTTCTTTATAGTATACAATTTTGGGCCTTTTTTTTTTCTGGAAGAGAAGATATCAAAATCCCATCCTCAAAATTTAATAACACTCAAATAAAAATTAAGCTAAAGTATTATCCTAGCAATATTTTAGTATTGGTATATTGAGTAGTATTTCTGCTTTTGGAAATACTTAGGAAACATAACAACAAATATCACGCAAAGTGTCTACTTAATTATCTTTATTCCTCTGACTTTCTACCCACCTCAATTACTTTCCCTACTTTTCCTTGCTCCTCCCTCACCAGTACATGTCATTTTGTCTATTCCTGTTCCCATTTTTCCCCCATAGCATTACTTACTTCTAAGCAAGCACATTTATTATATGAATCATTAACCTCATTTCACCCACTTGCCTTGTAGAATTTAAGTCAAGAGGACAATGATTTCTGTCTTCACTTTTTACTGATGAATCCAAGCAATGACAATAGTTTTTTACTCACAATAGTCACTCAATAAACATTTGTTCAATGAATGAAGAAACAGATTGCTACTGGAAAACAATTTTTCTCCTTTTTTCAGATCAACTTAGGACACATTATCAGCCATCGTTAAAACTGCAAGTCCTCTTTTCTCTCTGTACTAATTTTTTTTTTTTTCTTTTTGCCTTCGGACCCTGGTTGTAGGCTCCCATCTTTGGACTTTAAATGGCCTGTACCTTAGCCCTCTCAGTCTGAGTCACCAGGGTGCCACCTCCCACCTTTTAAAATAAAACAAAACAAGTCACTATTCTCATAATGCATGTTTGTCTTGGATAATTTTATTAATCTGATTTTTTTGGCTACTACTCATGTAGTCTCTACCTTGGTCTATGATTTTCTTTTTGGGGGTGAACACTAATCTTACGTGTGACTGGTTTTTATTTACACATGAGCACAGTTACTGCCAAGCCCTTTCCTTAGATGAGCGGGCACCTAACCAATACGCTAGGAAGGACTGGTTTGGCTACTCTTGCCTTGTTCTGTCTCTTCAGTTTCACATGACCTGATGAACTTTACAAAGCTAAGAGAGCAGATGTTCCAGCACCACAATGTGATGGGAATTCCACATTTATTGATAACTTGTGCTGGAAAATTGACTTCCAACAGAACTTTTACCCCTACAACAGATGTCCGTCATGCCTCTATTACACAACCGGCACATTTCAAACACCATCCTCCCTAACTTTCCTACATCTGTGGGCATCAGTAGAATTTCTTGCCTTGAATTTTTCTATTATACAGTTTCAAGGAATCTATAGAATATACTTAGGAGCATGAGTATTAAAATGACAGAAAATAAAGTTGAAATTTTGTTTTCTGAAACTATGTTTTCATTTCTGTTTCAAAAACAGTGTAATTGGACATGGAAGCTATCATCTTATCATGTTCCTCTGTAAAACACAGGACTAATGATGTTGCTTATATATTGGGAGCTTTGCAACAAGTTTGGATGAGTTGACCTGAGTAAAGTTCTTAGGAAATCACCTGATGCAGCAGCATCTCATTAATCAGAAGCTGTTGTTTTTGTAAATAGAAAATGATCCTTTGCAAGTAATGTGCATACAAAAGAAGAATGAGTTCCCATTTAATGTTACTGGTCATTTCAAGCCAGGCATTTAGACAAGCCCTGCTGGAGCAGTGGTTTGGTCAATTACTTCCAGCTGAAGCATAGTCCACAAATATCCCAAGGACCTGGGTTTGCTTCCCGGGTCTGAGATACCAAACAAAATGTACAATTAAATAAAAATAAATACATAGTATTTGTTCCTCCACTCTGTTTCTGTCTGCCTGCCTTCTCGCCTGGATTCCTATCTGTACCTTTGCTTTAAAAACCTGAGTTCACCTGCTCACAGCATATTTGGGTATGTGTCCACATAGACACATGACATAAACTGTAGCAAGTGAACTAGTAACCTCGTGGAAAATCCTGCTATGCAGCAATCAGAAGACTACAACTTTCACCTTTTTTGACAAACATTAAAATCCTAAACGTAACCTATTGAAGGAAACAAAAAGCATGAACGTGATTTTACTATTTCTTATGGTGACATCAGGGAAACAATATGGCAAAGCACCAGAAATGAAGGGCAGAATACAGAGACCTACTATGAGTGGCTTTAGCGCTTGGCAACTTGGATTATTAAAGTTCTATTTTCGTGATGCCACTCGCTGACAGAGTTGTCATTTTAATGAATTCTCTTCCCCCTGAAAGAACTCCTGTGCAGTTACCATCTTCTCTATTTATGTGTTTACCTCACTATCTCCGTCTATTTCTAACTCTCCTGATACCATACTGGTGAGGGGTACACATTCTGATGTCAGATAATTAGTCAGCTACGTATTTGTTGTGCATACTAGGACACCTCATTTCTGACTTTCCCTTATTCATTTCTTCATTTAAAAACTGAGTCTATATTTTAGCATTTGTGCTAAAGAATAAATGAACTAGCATAAATACAGCTCTTATAAGACCATCTATACAGATAATGATGAATAATATAAACTATTCATACATTGTATTTTAATATCTGGTGTGACAAGCTGAACCAATACCATGCCACTTAAAAAAATAGTGAGTATTTTGTTTATTTTTCTATATTAAATGTAGATTATTTATTCAAGTTGCTTCCAAAGTCATTAACCCCACTGTGATTTTAATTGGAATTATATTAAATTCATATATCAATTTGTGAAGAATTAAACTTTTATTTGTATTAATTACCCTTGAATACAGCAAGAAAGAAAGTATATCTCTCAATTTATCAAGATCTTTTTAAGGTCCCTAAATAAATTGTATATGTACTTTACATAAACTGTACATATGTCTTATTATTTTAAATTTCTATTTTATTTTGTAGACAATATCTTGGTATGATTTTGAACAGTTCTTGTGGAAGTATAGGAAATATGCTTATCCTTTTGCATGTCCTATCCCCCAAAATCACTGTTTTTCATTAAAAAAAAAAAGGTTGCCAATCATTTCAGTTGCATCTTCCAAAAGGATGACCATACCAACTACAAATATTAATATTTGACCTCTCCCTCTATCTTTTCATTTCACATCTCATTGTTTCCTTTTGGTAATTTGCAGTGCTAGAATAATGTAAATTAAAGCATGTATTAACCATTAATTAATTTCATCCTCATTCCAATCATAATTATCCCAAGACTGATTTTCCCTCCATTGCATGAAATGCAGAATTCCATCGCTAACCCAGTCCTAATTCGTATTTTACAGGGGAGAAAATGAAAGATCACAGGAAGTAGCCAATAGTCCAAAACAATATAGCAAGATACAGGTACACTTTTACTAACAGCCTGGTTTTCCTAAGTGGAGGCAGTCCTATATTTTGGTATCTTATTCTGTAACAATCTGATAAATAATTAACGGTTATGTGCACCCTTCCGATTATGCTTATTTAGTTTACTGGTTTTGGGTTTTTGTTTTTGTTTTAAACCTGTACTAGTTAGTTCTATAAACTCTTGCAGGAACCGTAGTACGCAGTTTGCTCCACTCTGTGGTTTGGGAGGAAGCGTTCACAGGTGCTGTCAAGTTATCACATAATGTACTGCATATATTACTGCCATAAAATATCTACTAAAAATGACGTTAAGGTATCTTATAATCTCAGTTGGCAAATTACCAGAATTCAAATTCTAAGCATCTGTAATTGTCTTTCTCTGAGAGCAATGGAACAACTTCACGTGATACAGTTTCCTGCAAAATCCTTATGACAGGGCTTGTTCACCAGTAAAGGCAGATTGCTTCCTATTGCAAAGACGAATCTGGTAGCCATTGACTTCAGTAAAGTACATTGGATATAGCATTTCCCTACAGGGTATGGTGTGAAGCTTCTTTCATGGTGTGAGCCATGAGGCATAACATATCTGCCTCTATACATAAAGCAGAGAAAGAAAATGTCATCTCTCTCTTAGGGAACTGCCACATGTCTCTCAGCCCCAAAGTGATGATTCCTGGAAAAGCACTAATGTTTATTCAAAAGAGTACTGAAGAGCTAGGGTAGCTTTACTCCAATGATCATTTTGTTCTGGAAATCACAGTGTGATCGTAAGAGAAAAATCAACTGGATCCGATGTATGAGCAAACTGAGTCGACCCAGTATGGTGGGTTTCTAGGGTAAAAAGGGTGATCTGAGGCTTTCTCAGGAAGCCATATAGAAAGGAAGAGTTAAAAGTGATACTATTTTTATGTCATTCAAATTTAAATGATTGAGTTGGCATGGAAATCAGATTTAAAAAGCTGAGACTCTTCTATGCGATAATGGCTGCTACATTTTTTCTTGCATTGTATCTGTTGTTGAGGTTTTTTTTTAATAAACAGTTGCATGTGTACATCATGTAACCACCACCACATCAGGCTACAGACCAGATTCACTGTCTTCCCCCAAAATGCATATGCATGTTGTCCCTATCATCTCTGTCCAGGGCAACTACTAGTCAACACTGTCTTATTTTTTCTTTCCCAGAATGGCTAAGTGATGTCTTCCACATTAGGGTTACAGAAGTTATTGAAAACTACTGAATTATAAGGTGTGTTTTTCATAGCGTGCTACCATAACTAACAGCAACGGCATCATCTGGAAACTTTTAGAGCAACCCCAGACCTATTACCTTAGAAACTTTGGGGTTGTAGACAAACTATCTATATTTTAATAAGCCTTCCAGGTGATTTTGATGCACCCTCAAATTTGAGAATGATAGAGCTAATAGTTTACCAACCTGCCCCAGTTTCTTAGGGTTTAATATCCATGTTCTATGAGAATATTAGATGATACTATTTGGGCTTACTCATTCCTGGAAGACTATCTGTTCCTACATATCAGGGGTTAAAACTCTAGTTGTCATATTAAAATAACTGGAGACTTTAAAGTATCAATTCCTTGTTTAATTAAATGTCATTGAGGTTGGGGTATGTGGGCGTGTGTGTGTGTGTGTGTGTGTGTGTGTGTGTGTTTGTATGACATTACTTAGTTATGCCATCATGATTGATACACACTTATATATATTTGAGGAATATGCAGATACTGACTCTCATGGAAAAGTCAGAGTACAGAATCGGGCTTAGTTTGGGAACCCTTTCAGTTATTTATTTATTTGTTTTGCTGATTCATTCACTCGGTAGTCCCCCAGCACCTACTATGTTTTAAGCACTCCATTAGCTGTGATAATGTACAACAATGTAGTAGAACATGAGACAAGAACATTCTCTTTTCACAGGAATGCATATTATGAACATGGGGCCATCTCTCCAGGCTTATTCTATTATTTTTTCTGTTACGTTTCTAGTTTGTTGGTCTGTGTCTGATTCTGAGTTCATAATCTGAAGACTTCATGCTGAGATTTCACTC
>RJWH01004383.1:0-11242 GCA_004363575.1 Solenodon paradoxus
GTTTTTATTTATTTACTTTTAGTTGATATTCGTCTATTTTTATTCTGCTCCAATATGTCAGCTATCTTGAGACATAGAGAATGTCCCCCAAATGGGCAAGGATTTCTGCACATTTTACTCATTAAGGAATCCCCCCAAGCCTGGAAGGATCCTGGGTTCTCAAGAGGAGCTGATTTGGTGACTTGGAGGAAGGACATTGCTTTCTGGAGTCCCTGCAGCCTGGTCTGCCATGGTCCTCCTCCAACATAAGTGACTGATAATGGAATTCTGCCATTACCTGAATTCAGAGGGTTTTATGATCTAGTAGGAGCTCAGGACACTTTCAAGAGAAATGAGAGGCCTCCTTGAGCCAGGCCTTGGGTTTTTTTCTGGTTTGTCTCAATCTCTTATATCACAGCCATGCAACCAGTGACCGTCCCCATATGTGCCCAAGCCCTGGAGGGATGGAAGGATCAGGTAAACAGAACCAGAGGTCCTGGGAAAACAGGGTCGTGTTTCTAGTGGGGGCAAAGGTCTTGGGCTGGGCCTGTTGGGACTGGGCTGGGCTGGGCGGGGCTGGGAGTGCCCGGCCAGAGGGCCCAGCTGGTACTGGGTCGGTGCTGCTCTGAACCTGTACCTGGGTCCTCTGCTGGCATTGCTGCAGCACCTGTAGCTGGTGGCTATGGCTTCCTGATCAGCAGAGGTGGCTTTGGGTCAGAGAAGCTCCAGGCAGTGTGTCTGGATTTAGAGTGAGGGAGTATGGGGCTGAGGTCTCAGATGCTTTTGGCCGGAGAGTGGGTCCCCGGCTAGTTGTGCCTGGGTAGGGTGCTGTGAGTTCAGTCTCTCTTGCTAGCTGTGAGCTGGGAAACTCATATCACATCACCTCTCATTCTCATTTCCTCTTCGTAAAATGGAGAGAACAATGCCTACATGACCTATCTCACAGGATTGTGATGAGGTTGGGTGATAAATTTGTGCTGTAATCCACAAAACAAGCAAGGCAGGACATGCACTGTGTAGAGAAATATGTGGAGAAAGTGTGGCTTGGACAGACCTGCTCACACGTATGCCAGTCATGCGATATTAGGCTAGTTCTTTTTCTACCTTGGGCTTTGGTTTCCTCATCTGTGACAAGGCCTTTGTTCTGAATTGCTTGGGTTAGGGGTACAGGCAGGAGAAGTGCTTTGTTCCTGAGCCTGAGGGAGGTAGACCAGATGTCTAGGCTGGGAAGGGATGAGGCCAGCAGTGAGAGAACTTTGTGCCCAGGGGGCAAACTTCAGGGACTCTACTAATAAGACTTTGACTCTAGGTAAACAGCACCAACCAGCTTTTTGCTTAATATTAGTTAGGGTTCTTACAATTCAACAATGGAAAAAGTCAAATCACCTGATGAAAAAATGGTCAAAGAAACTTAATAGAGTAGACAAGGCAGATATGCAAATGGCTAAGAAACACCTGACAACACTATTAGTCAAGAGGGAAATGGAAATCAAAACCCCACGAGATACCACTTCATCGGCACTAGGATGGCTAAAATAAAAAAAGATGGATAGGCGCGCCCTGGTGGCTTAGTGGTTTAGTTCACCAGGCATAGCCCACGTATATCCGAAGGTCCCGGGAAACAAGCAGGATGAACCACTAAATAAAATAAATAAAATGCTTCTACCGCCTCTCATGTACTGCCTGCCTGCCTACTCACTTTCTTTCCTGCACGTATCTTTCCTTAAAAAAAATATGGACAGGTGCCAGGTATACACTGATGGCTCAGATGTTAAAAGACTGCAGCTGTGGCTGAGTCCGTGTAAAGGCCAAAATTCCAGGGTCAAGATCTGGGACTGGGTTGGGTGGCGGTGGGGGAGGGGGGGAAACGACAAAAATGAACAACTAAACAAATAAAATGTTGCTTTCTCCTCTATCTGTCTGCCTGCCTGCCTCCTTACCTCTATTCCTGCCTGGTTCCTTTTTCTTAAAAAAGAAAAAAAAAAAAAAAAAAAGACAAAAAGCAAGTGTGGCTGAGGATGTGGAGAAACTGGAGAAATGAAAACATGTTCACACAAAAAGTGTTATTCAAAATAGGCCAACGTGGAAACTTTCTTAGTGTCTGTTGACTGATAAATGATTAACTAAAATGTAGTATAGAAAAATGAAGGAGTATTACTCAGCCGTGAACAGGACAAAGAACAAATATGTACTATAGCACATATGAGCCTTGAACACACTATGGCAAATTAAAGATGGCAGTCACAAAGGATGGCATATTGCATGACATATTTTGATGCCATTCATAAAAATATCCTGAGAGAAGTGCCCTGGTGACTCAGGCACTAAATTGGCGGCTGCAGTGCAGACCATGTGAAGCCCAAGGACCCAGGCTTGCAGCCTGTGCTGTGCTTTCTCCTTTTCCTTCCTTAAAAAAAATACCAGTGCACCTGTGTGGCCTAGTGGTCTAGTACTCGCTGGGAGCTGTCCACAGACCTCCCAAGGTCCCGGGTTCATGATCCAGGGCCAGGGGGAGTAAGCAATGTGAACATCTAAATAGAAATAAATAAATGCCTATATTCCTGCCTACACTTTTCCTTAAAAAAAAAAAAAAAAAGAAGAAGAAGAAGAAAGAAGAAAGAAGAAAGAAGAAGAAGAAGAAGAAGAAGAAGAAGAAGAAGAAGAAGAAGAAGAAGAAGAAGAAGAAGAAGAAGAAAGAAGAAAGAAGAAAGAAGAAAGAAGAAAGAAGAAAGAAGGAGAGAAAGAAATCAGTTTGTCGGGGTCTGGGGTGGAGGACTTAGGCAGAAATAGGGTTTGATGGCTAACGGGTATGGGGTTTCTCTCTGCGGGGGGGATGAAACTCTTCTACCATGGATTACGCTGATGGTCTCATCACTTTGGGATTGCTCAAAGACCATTGAAGAATACGTTTTAAACTGCTGAGTTATGTGCTATGTAAATTCTATCTAAATAAATATAAGCTGTTAAGGGGTGCGCCCTAATGACTCAGGTGGCTAAGAGGCTGGAGTGTGGACCATATAAAGCCCAAGGTAACACCCCCACCTTTTTATTTTTAAGAGAGAGGGGAAGGAGAGAAGGAAGAAGCATCTTTATTTACTTGTATAATTTTAGTTTTTTGCCCTGGCCCTCATTCTGTCTCAGCCACCTGAGCCATAGAGTGTGCCCCTTCCTTCCTCTCTACATAAATACGTAAATGAATGAATAAATGGATAAGCTGCTAAAATGAAACCTGTGCTGCTGAGGCTTGCAGGGTATCTGTGTGGTGTGGGTGGA
Source organism: Solenodon paradoxus (assembly GCA_004363575.1). Classification (NCBI taxonomy): domain Eukaryota; kingdom Metazoa; phylum Chordata; class Mammalia; order Eulipotyphla; family Solenodontidae; genus Solenodon; species Solenodon paradoxus. The sequence goes on from RJWH01004383.1 coordinate 3,253, forward strand.
GAGTGCTGTGAGGGGGTGGGTGGAGGGTGAGGCTAGGGGACACCTCCCATACACACATGCTTGAACCAGCTTCCCATGCAGAAGCAGAGACACAGACATTGTCACAGTCAGGAGATACATACATATATATATATATATATATATATATAGAGAGAGAGAGAGAGAGAGAGAGAGAGAGAGAGAGAGAGAGAGAGAGAAATAGATAGATAATTTTAGTTTTTATTTTTTTTAAGGAAGGGTGCAAGTAGAAATAAAGATGAGCAGGCAGGAAGAGAAACGAGAAAGAAGCAGTTTTGTTTTATTTTTATTTAGTTGTTCACACTGGCTGTCCCCCGCAACCCCTACCCCCGCCAGACCTGTGACTTGAACTCAGGGGTATGTGACCTGCACTCCTTAGGAGGCGACTGACCTCACTGCTACTCCACCAGGGTGCGCCACAGCCAGGATATTGACATTGGTAGGGTACAGAAAGTTCCCATCGCCAGAAGCATTTGTCATACTGCCACTTCCTAACCTCTACCCTGTCCTTAGCCCAAATAAGTAATCTAAGTTCCCACATCAAAAACTTAGAAAAAGGAACAAAATAAATAAAACTGACAGAAGGAAGGAAATAATAAAGATAAGAGTAGACACCAGCTAGAAAAATCTTTTGCCACTTCCTTCTGGTGTCCATGGTTTCTCATTAGAAATTTGCTGTCATTCTAATTATTTTTTTTCATTTTTTCTTTTTCTTCATTCTAATTGCTTCCCCCTTACAGATAAGGTGTTATTTTTCTCTCACCGCTTTTACTATTTGACTTCCCTCAGTCTTTTGTTTTCAGAAACTTAATTATGATATTTCGTGGTGTACATTTCTTTGACTTTATCCTGTTTGATATTTACTTAGCTTCTTGAATCTGTGGGTTTATGTCTCTTACCAATTTTAGGGAGTTTTTAGCCATTCTTTAATTCTTTTTTTAAAAGGAAAGATGCAGGCAGGAATGAAGGAAAGTAGGCAGACAGACAGGAAGAGAGAGGAGGAAGAAGCACTCCGCTTTATTCTCATTTCAGTTGTTCACATTGATTATTTTCACCTGACATGGGTCTCAGACCCAAGCCTATATGTGGTCTTGCTCTTCCAGAGGCAATTGACTTAACAACTGTGCCACGAGGGTGCACCTCAGCCTTATAGCTTTGAATAGTTTTTCCAGTCCTGCTCTCTTTTTCCTCTCCTTCTGGGATGCTGATGACACTGTGTTCCATCTTTTGCTGTAGTTCCACTGATACCTGAGACTGTCTTCCTTTTTACCCCAATCTATTTCCTTGCTGTGTTTAGACTGGGTCATTTCTTTGTTCTGTCTTCCAGCTCACTGATTACTTACTCTGTTCTTTCCATTCTGCTCCTGAGCCCATCCATTCATTTCCTTTTTTTCTTTTCCTAAACTTTCCACTGGGTCATTGCTGCTAGACAGGAGGACAAGGACGGAAGCTCAGTTTCTCCAGGTGGTTTCCACTGACAAAACCTCTTCTGGGCACGCCCTAGTGAAGCCGCGGTTGGGCGCAGTTCACGCGCATCCCAAGGTCCTGGGTTCCCATCCCAGCACTGGGGCCAGCAACCAAGATGAAGAGTCAAACCAAAATAAACTGTTTTTTCCTCCTCTCTCTTCATGCCTGCCTTCGCTGACCTTCATTTCTGACTGCACCTTTCCCTTGAAAACAAAACGGGGTACATCCTCGTGACCCAGCGGGCTGAGACACTAGTGTGTGAACTACATACAATCCAAGATTCTGGGGTCAAGATCTAGGGCCAGGGTGAAGAACAAAAAAGGAACAATTAAACAAACTGATGTTTCTTCCTCCTTTTCCTTCCTTCCTCTCTTAAAACAAAACAAAGCAAAACAAATCTCTTCTGACACAACCCAGTGGGAACAGATGTGGTGTCTTTCTTTTTTAAAAAAGAGAAAGGAAGGAGAAGAGGAAGAAGCAGTTTTAAGGAAGGCATTAAAGAAGGGAGGAGGAGGAAGCACTTTTATTTAGCTGTTTATTTATGGTTATTTTTCCTCTCTCTGGGTCCTGAACTCAGATCCTTGGGCTATGAATTGTTTATGCCCCACCTGCTGACTTAATGATGGGGGCGCCCTTGTGATGTCCTTTCACTACCTGTAGGGCGTAGAAGCCCAGACATCCATTGTGGATGTCTTAAAGTAGCCTGTCTTTCTAGGCTGCCCATTCCTGGTCCCTTGACTAGAGAAAGTGGGATTTTGTTGGGGCTTTTTTTAAATCTGTGTCCTCTGGTGTCTCTCAGTTGTCTGCTTCTTAAGTTCCACATCTGGGATGTATAAGGGAAAAAAGAAAGCCCAGGACTCTTCCCAAGGGCTAGCAGGATGGTGATGATGAGGATGTCACATGTCTTTAGGTCTGGAGAGCCCTAACTGGTCCACCTTTCTTTACCTATTCATCTTCTCTGGTTTCTTTATAGAGATCAGTGGGGTTAGCTCTGTGTAGAGCAGGAATAGGGAAACATACATCCACTCCATCATCTCAGAAGTAGACATCCCCCCACCTTTGTCTCTGCTCTGTTTCCCTGAATGCATTTTTGTTACCTGTTTGGCCCCTGTACTCACTTGACTTTGAAGCGCCTGGGTCTCCAACAAATGAGAAAAAGAAAAGGAAAGGAAACCCAAGAGAACCTCAGTTGGGAGTGACTGGGGCTAGGGGGTGTCGCAGGAGAGAGGGGGGAAGATGTGAGACCTCCAGCCATTGTCCCTTCAGGGTACTATGTCCTCACATCACTAAACCTCCCTCCCAGGGAATGTAGGATAATGTCAATTCTGTTGACTTTTAAGTTTATGTAAATGTTGGGAACCTTATCATATCTTCATCCAAACAGCACAAAGTTAAATAAAGTGGCTTTCAGACCCGAGGAAAGTGAAGTTGATTCAAGATAGGGTTCTATCAGAGGTTACTTAATCTCCTGCCTTATCGCTACTCAAGGCCATGTTTCCCCTGATCAGGGCAGTCCTGTGGCACTGTATGCCCTGACTCTGAGCTCCAACCTGAAGGAGGATCTTGTTACTGGAGGAGCTCAGCTAACTTTCTGAGTTGATGAGCAGCCCTGAGAGTGACGAGCCGCCTTCTTCCCTAGCCAGCTCAGTGCTTGCTTGATGGACTTGTGACCGCAGTGTGTCAAAAGGGAGAACATGGAAAGCTTTCTATTACCAACATTGACTCTAGTGCCCACTAGCAATAAAGTGCCACCAATTATAAATCCAATATGGTGCCCACTTTCCTTAGGGACCAAGCAGACCCATTACTCCAGATTCTGTTGTGAGGACATCCGTAATTTTTCCTATCATCAGATTTTTTTTGGGGTTTAGATTTGCTTTCCTTGAGTGTTGTGCTTCCACAATGATCAGTATTTATGAATATTTATCATGTTTATTCAGTTCTAAGCTGCCATCAATTCTAAGCCACACTCCAACTTCCGAAGATGTTTTTCTGAAAAAATCAAAAATCAAAAATAATAAGGTTTATTGACAGAGACATTTTCGAATGTAAGTTGCACTCTATTTTCAGGGACATTCACATGGTAAAAAGAAAGTGTGACTCAGAATCCAACAAATACAGTAATACACTTCCTATGTAGTTCTGGTGACTCTTACAACATTGCTTCTAACCTAGAAGCTGCCTTTTAGAAAAATAAGTGTGGGGGTGATGTCTTGGAAATCCTTCTCTTCTTATGAGCCCATCTAGAAGCATCTGACCTCTCAGGATACTGAAATGTCAGCTTGAACAGCTGTGGGAGCCTGAACAGCTATCTGGAAGATGCCTCAGCCTGGTGCCTTTCTTCTGCTGAGCACACATGCACTCAGAGATGTCCTCCTGCCTCCTTGCTAAAAGAGAATTCAGGAATTGTACTGCAGGCGCACCCCTGTGGCTCAAGTGGCTAAGGCAGCTAAGGTTCAGGACTCATGAAACTCAAGGACCCAGGTTGGAGACCAGTTAGGGAGAAATAAAAATGAAAACAAAAAAGAAAAGAAAATAGTGCTGGATATCTCTCACCCACCATCCCCACCCCTACAACCCAGGCTAAGGGATCTGAAGGAGGAAGGATGGTTTGAGGGAAAGCGAGGGAGGGGAGTGAGGTACAAAATATAGTGTTAGATGGAACAGAGCCTGCTAGACCGGGGGTGGAAGAGACGTTTGGGGGCAGCTTCCCTAAGATCTGCTTAAGACTAGTTGTGGGGTGTCCCTGATGAGGGAACAGGCGGTGTGTTCTAGGTGAGCACATATTTAGGTGTGGTAGGGAGTTCCTTTTCATTACACATGTGAGTCGAGATTGTGCTGGGTGAATGTTACACCAAGCCTGGGCTGAATCAGGACTCCAGCACCTCAGGGTTATTTATGGATCCAGGAACTGAGTGGGGATGGCATCACTCCGAGGAGCACCCAGGGACCCATTCTTTAAAGAGTTTTCTTTCCTGTTTCTGTGATGTCTGCCAAAGGAGGATGCTCTTTTGGAAGGCAAGAAACCTCTCGGCCATTTTGGGTTCCTTGTGTCCCTGCAAGAACAGGCAAAAAGGAATCACTACAATGGCTGAGGTGATTGATTCTGACCATGGAGGGTAAATGAAGTCACAGTGACCAAGGGGAGCATGAGCAGTATCTATAGACCTCCAGGGGCTTTGCTAGATGTCCATATTTTTCCATCAACAATGATAAATATTCACTGATCACCAGCACCCTCAGGCAAGGGCCGGGAGACCCAGGAATGAAGCACAATCATTTCTGTGGGAGAAGAGCACTGAGGTAGCTGAGGGCCTGCCACAGCAGAACCCAAGTAAAGAATGGTGGTCCAGCCAGGATAGCAGGAGAAACCAAGATGGAAGCCCGCCATCTTACCCCTAGACTGAAAAATTGCCCTCTACTCTTTAAACCGGTTTTTAAAATTAATGGGTATTTTAAGCACACAGAAAAGAACAAAGAATAATATAAGGGACATCCTGGGGATCCCAGCACTCAGGTTTGGCATGTCTTCATTTGCTACTGAGGCCCATCTATACCCCTCTCTTCTCTTCTCCCAGTAACACTGTCCTGAAGTTGATGTGATGAGGGACAGCATAGGGAAAATGGGGGCACCACATTAATAACAAGAAAGCAGTATTGCAGAGGTATCTGCCATCAATAGATAAACTAGCCCACCCTAGTTGCAGGCCAGTGCTACCCAGAACAAGTTAGTGCCAACCAGCCAGTTAGCAGGTTAGCAGAAAAGACATTTTCTTCTCAGCCCATAAGATCTCATAAAATCCCATTCCCCATTCCTTATATAAGGCCCTACTTTGACTTATTCCATTTTGTAGCTTTACTGCCCACAGAGAGATCCCTCTCTCTGTGCTTCTCCTCATAAACTCGCTGTGTGCTATCAGGTGTCTCCTTGATTTCTTTCAGGACTGACTCCATGCCTCAGGACACATTGGTGCCTTGGGCCCACTCTTTAGTTTTTATAGTGTTGCTCCTTAGGCACACATTCATTCATAATACATATCACTGTGTTGTGCATTTAAAATTATTCTGTAAATGGTCTTAGAGTGCGCACCTTATCTGTAATTTGCTTTTTCTTTTAATTGACCTTATGTTCTCCTTTTTTTTTTTTTTAACCATACAGGAAAAATCATAATTAACAACAGACGGATCAAAGAAGGAAAGATTTGTCCACGAAGCAGGAGAATTTCTTGCCATTTTACAGGATGATTAGGTTTCTGGCAAGAAGTTCTTGAGATAACTGTATCCGTTTTGTAATCATTTTCTCTACTCATGCTGTCTTCTACCGACTGATGAGTCAGTCTAACTTTCAGGAAAGCTTTTAGAGTACAGAGCACAGAATTGTCCGAGAGAAAGGCTTTCTTCATATGTCTGTTTGTTTAGTTTACTTGACAGTAGTATCAAGTTTGCTTTGGCGTTTTTAACTGTAGATGCATGTTTTTTTCTATGACTAAACTTTTTATTAGTTTGATTTTGTTACAATTCCTCAAGCAAATTTGAGGAGCTAATGATTAATGCATCAGGCAGCATCTCACAATAGAAAGGAACTCTGTTCAGATTTTACCCATGTTAATACCAGAAGTTCTAGTTCATTCACTGTAAATGCTGTGGTGTTTTTCCTTCCACATGCCGGTTTATATCCATTATATCTATTTTCTCCTCTCCCCCTCCCCCCCCGCTTTTTTTTTTTTAAGGGAAAGTTATAGGCAGGAATGGTGGTGAGCAGAGGCAGGAAGGCAGGAAGAGAGAGGAGGAAGAAGCATTTTATTTCTTTTATTTAGTTTTTCAACTTGGTTGTTCCCCTGTCCCTGCTCCTCCCCTCCCCACACTGTCCTGGGACCAGAACCTGTGTCCTTGGGATAGATATGGACCACGCCAGTTAAAGGTGGCTGTCCTCACCACTACTCCACCAGGGTGTGCCCATATCCAGTCTCTTGATGAGCATTTGGATCATTTCCAATTGTTTTGCTTATTGCAAATAAGATGTGACACACATCCCTGTAAATACATGTGCGCATTTCTTTAGAAATGGAATCACTGCTAATATTATAGGGTATACACACCGTCCACTTGATCAGATATTGCCAAATGGTCTCTAAAATTGTCCGGCTAATCAGCACTCCCTCCAGCGTGTTGGACGCTTCCGTTGCTCCGGGTCTCAGCCGACACTGGGTAGCCTGAGACTTCTGAGTTTTCCCCCATCTTTCCGTGGGTGTCAGGTGGCATCTCATTACTGTTTTCGTTTGCATTTCTCTGATGATTAGTGACCGTGAGCAGCTTTCCAGTTGTGGATTGCTTGTTCGGTGTTCTCTTCTGTGAGCTGCTGCTTAATGTATTTGCCTAGTTTTCTATCGGGATGTTTGCCCTTCATATCATCTTACAGAATTTCTTTATATATGCTGAGCTCTCATCATTTGGAGGTTATGTTGGTTGCAGAGATCTTCTCCCAGACTATGGCTTTTCTTTGACCATTAAAATTTATTTATATGTGTTTACTTACTCACTGACTTAAAGGAAAGGTGCAGCAGGAATGAAGGGGAGCAGGCAGGCAGCCAGGAAGAGAGTAGGGAGAAACACAAGGCCATCCCATCTCCCATGGGAACCCTGGACCCTGAGGAGGCACAGGGGCCAGAGACCCCCAGTTCCACTGCCACTCACCAGGCGGCGCCCATGTTCATGTTTGATCTTAAAAGGCACAAATTTGGTGCACTCCCGTGGCTCAGTGGCTAAGGCACAGGACATGTAAAGTCTAAGGACCCAACTTCAAGACCGGGGGCTTCAGGAAAGGAAAGGAAACCAAAGCAACCAAACAGACAACCAAAAAAGGAACAATCCCCCCCCACCCCCACAATCAATCCCAGCCCCCGAACAGACAAATCTCAAAGGCACAGCTTGATGAAACCTTTACCCACCACTCAGGTGAAGATACAGATCAGCCCCACCTCCCCAGGGGTGAACCTGCTGTTTCTTTGGTGCCAGTCCCACTCTCAGGGGTGACCACTTTCTGACTCCCATTGCCATTGGTGGCTTTTGCTTTTTCCTTTTCTGTAAATGGACTCGCAGTGTGCATCCGTGTCTGGCTTCTTTATCACCCTGTAACGCGGGTGGGATCTCTTTGTCGTCCCATGTGTCAGTACTCGGTCTTTCCTCTTTGCTCTCTGGTATTCCATGTGCGACTGTGTCGCAATCCATACCCATTCTTCCTTTGATGAGCATTCGGATTGTGTCCAGTTGTTTAACGATTGTGAGGTGACCTACCTCCTTGTTCTTGAGAGATGCTCGCCAGAGCCGCAGTCTCCACAAGAGAAATGCTGCCTTGCAGAGTGGGCACGTGATGCCCCTTATCAGACCTGCCAGTGACTGATATTGTTGTACCAACCCACACTCCCTCCAGCAGACAGAGTTTCTATTGCAAAACAACCTGCCAACACTGGGAACATCAGAGATCAGACATCACTGTTCTTCTTCA
>RJWH01004383.1:11342-109820 GCA_004363575.1 Solenodon paradoxus
TTCCTCCCCTCCCACCCTCCTCCTCCTCTCCCCTCCTCCTTCCTCCCTCCATCCCTCCATCCCTCCCTCCCTTCCTCCCTCCTCCTTTCCTCCTCTCTCCCCTCCCTCCTCCATCTTCCCTCCCTGCCTCCCTCCCTCCTTCCCTCCCTCCCTCCCTCCTCTCTCCCTCCTCCCTTCCCTCCTTCCCTCCTTCCTTTCTTCCTTCCTTCCTTCCCTCCCTCCCTTCATCTCTGTCTGTCTCTCTCATTCTTTCAAGAGGAAGGAAGCAGGTAGGAAGGAAGAGACAGGAGAAAGAAGCACTTAAAAAGTTTATTGAGTTGGTGCACCCCAGTAGAATAGCAGTTAGGTCAATCACCTCCGAAGGGTGCAGGTCACATACTCCTGGGTTCAAGTCCCAGGTTCAGGGGGAAAACAACCAGTGTGAACAACTAAATAAAAATAAAATACAATGTTTCTTCTTCATCTCACTTTCTACCTGTCTGTCAACTTATCATTCCTGCCTGTACCTTTCCCTAAAAAAAAAAAAAAGTTTATTTATTTATTCTTTTTTACTGTTCCTCCTACCCCTGATCATCAATCCAGGTCCTTAGACTTTATGTCTTAGACCAGAGCTGCAGACTTAACACCTGAGCCACCAAGCACACCGGGTTGTCTTTTTCTTATAGATTCGTAGTTTTTTATATATTCTGACTAGTAGCAATTTGTTGATACAGGAGTTGCATATAGCTTATTTTTAAAACTTTTTCTTGCCATTTACCAATTTATAATGTTTTTCTTTTTCACATATCTTTTGTATTTTATTTAAGAAACTCTTTCCTAGTTCCAAGAAATAGTCTCCTCTATTTTCTTCTAAAATTTTAACAGTTTTTCATTTAAATGTTTACTATATTCCTGGTATATATATATATATATACCAGGAATATAGTATATATATATATATATATATATATATTAGAATTTATATATGCATGAATAGATGTGTGTATATATATGCTATTCTGGTCTCCAAGGGCCTTTCTGGAATTTGATGACTCTTATTTTCTCCATGAGAAATTTCGGGATGTATTTTATAACTCTTTCCTCCAAGTCTCATACATTTAAAAAAATTAAATTAAATATTATCAGTTTTTGTTGCTTCCAATAAAAATAATCCTATCTCGCTCGCACGCTTGCTATCTTCAGCTCTGATGGCAGAGACATGGTGGTGCCTTTGGAGACACCTCCGTCTGAGACAGAAGAGTAAGAAGCAATCATAGCGAATCCTGATGGTCTGGTGGATAAGCCTGCTGCCTCTAGCTGGTGCAGTCCACGGGCATCCCAAGGACCCAGGTTTGCTACCCTGAGTGGGGAACCACCAAGACGAACAACTGAATAAAATACGTAAATGTTTCTTCCTCCTGTCTCTGCCTGCCTGCCTGCCTGCCTGCATTTCTCCTTGCAACTTTTCTTAAGAAAAAAAATAAATAAAAAGGAATCACCTGTAGTAGGAGCTGCCAAACAAAACCCTAATTCCAGCGCACTCTGGTGACCTAACAGTCCAGCACACCCTGGGATCAATCCACATACATACCAATGTCTTGGGTTCAAGACCTGGGACCAGAGGGAAAATCAGGATGAACAGCTACATGAAGTGAATAAAGGGCTTCTTCCTCCTCTTTCTTCCTGCTTCCTGCCTACTCGCCTTCGTTCCCAGGCCTACACCTTTTCTTCAACAAAAATTCTTAAACCAGAACCAAAACCCAATTCCACATTCTGGGAGTTGGGGCCTTCAGTTGCACCCCCAGATAATGGCCACTGTGGTCAGATGCTGTGGATTCCAGGGACTTCTTGGAGAGGAGATTATAGGGGCGCTTACACTGGGACATCAAGATTTCTGTGTGTTCTGTGAGACCCAGGCTCCAGGAAAAGTGTTGAGCAGGAGGCAATGAAGGCAGGGACTGGGCGGCGGGGGTGGGGGGGCGACCTCAGGTTTGTGGCCCCCACTCCATCTAGCCTCCTTCCACCTCTGCTGCCCCCTCTCCCTTCCCCTCTTTCCCTAAGGTGCTTCTTAAACTGGCCAACTGAGAAGCCTACTGCTAGTCCTGGGTAAGCAGGTAGGCCCGGCCTGGCCAGGCTGCTCACAGGGTGGTGTCTGCCAGGAGCCAGCAGTGCTGACCTCCGTGGGCTGTGCGTGGGCTGTGCGCACGTGCCTGTGGGGGTGGGTGTTTACTTCTGGGTGGAGGTGCTTGTGTCTGTCTGGGCGGATTTGTGCTTATTGGAAAGGGCGTTTTCTGTCCAGGGTGTCCAGCATTCCAGGTGTGGTCAGTCCCTCCCTGTGGGGGAGGTGGGAGGTGATGAGTGGCCAGAAGTAGAGCTGTCCCCTCTCCCCAGGCCTGGCTGCTTTTAAGGTAATCGTCAGGCCCTGCTGTGCTATAGAACCTGGGAGAGAGGAGTGAGTCACTGCTCCCTCCCTCCGCCCCCACTCCACTCGGAGAAACTTCTTCCCTGTCCCCAGGGCCGGGTTTCACCAAGAGCCATAAATCAGCCCTGCCCCAGCAGCTTTCTTCCGGAAACTGAGCCTGGGGCTGCCCCAAAGCTGTGTCAAAGGCAGGGACTCAGGGCCCCTGGGGCTAGGTGCCTGAGCCCACCCCTTGGGGCTTTTCCAGGACCGGTCGGGGCTGGGTCCTGCAGCCCTTCTGCTCACCCTTCCTCTCCACTCTGGAGGGCTCATTCTCTCCCAGACTGCCCCCACCCCCCACTGACTCCCTCCCTTCTCTAGCCCTTCTCTTCCCTGGTCTCTCTTACTCCCTGGCGGGGTCATGGGAGGTTGGTGCTGAGGAGACTAGCTCTGTCTTTCATTGTGAGCCTGTGGACCAGCGTTGCTGGTTTCTGTCATCTTTTTGGGGCCCAGGTGGGCTTGGCTGTGATGGGGGGGGGTGCAGTGCAGGGGCCTCTGGAATTGCTCCTGCCTCTCTTTCACCCCTCACACAATTACACACCCTTGTCTACTCTCCTTCCCAATCCCTCCACGGAGAGCCCAGGAGAAATGCCCTCTCTGTCCTTGGCTCTCAGCCCTCAGGTCCCAGTACTGGGTCTGGATGCCACTATCCCCAGCCCTCCAGACAGACCCTTCCAGACCCACCCTGCTGGGCCCAGGGCTGCAGTGATACTCGCCTCCACTGGGGGGCCCTTGCGACTGCTGGGGCCACAGCCACTGCAGCTTCTCATCATTTAACCTCCAAGGAGCTCCCAGTCCTATCCTGGATGGCCACCCCATCTCCACGTATGGGTCTCAGCCTCACTTGCAGACACCTGGGGGGGCCCTGCTCCAGCTTTCCAACCAGACCCCGACTGAGGGGATGGGCTGCTACCATGCCTGGGGCACTGGTCTGCTGTTATTTTCCATCATGAAGAAGAATCTGTAAGCCCCCTTCCTTTACTGAGCCCCAACTTGGGGGTACTTTTGGCAGCCCCATAGCATTTCTGCCTGCGGACTCTCCCTTTTCAGCCTCCCCCTGGCCATGAGCTCAGGAGCAGTTCTCAAAATTCCCATCCCCACTGGGTACACTTTGGAGGCTGCAGTTCCCACAAGCAAACACATGAGGGTGACTCCTGGCCAGTCGCCTTGCGCTGGGAGGACACCCAGAATTTGTCAGATGGGGTGCAGCCCCAGGGTTAGAGGCTCTGTCTGCTTGCTTGGACTGGGGGTGGAGTGCGGGGGTGTTTGGCTGCCGGGGGCGGGTGTTACCCAGAACACTGTGCAGGGTTGCTGGATCCTATTCCAACTGGCCAGGGTGGGTATGGAGGCTTCCCCAACTATCAAGCAATCCGCAGACGGACTCCTAGATGGGTGCCCAAGAATTCAGCTCAGTTCTGACACTAGGTACCTGGCGACGGCACCAGATTCCACAAGGTAGAAGGCACTGTCAACCCAGACTGTTATTTGTTTCTGTGCAACTGGCTACAGATTAGAACTTCCCCTCCTTATGGCGGCAGGCGGCAGTCCCAAACCCGCGTCCTAGCTTGTGCTTCTGTGCAACCGGCTATAGATCCTTGGGGTTAAGCTGGACTCTGCCATTTGGAGTGACAGACTTAACATATGCGCTACCGGGGTCTGTCTGTTTTGTCTTTTGCAGAAGTTTTAAGTGTACAGAAACATTGAAAAGGTGTTTCCTCTCAACCTTCTGCACCTAAAGGCCCTTTTCTGCCCCAGGACCCAGCCAGGACACCACGTCACAGTCAGTTATGTCTCCTTGGGATCCTCTTGGCTGTGAGGTCCTCATTGACTCGTCATTGGCGACCTTGGCAGTTGGAAGCATCCTGGTCGGTGATATGGTGTGTGCCCCTCCGCTGGAATTTGTCGGATGTTCTTCTCACGATGAAACTGGGGTTCTGGGCTTTGAGGGAGGAAGGTAAAGTGCCCTTTTCATCACCTCTTATCAAGGGCATGTACACTGTGAACTTATGGCTGCTGATGTTGACCTTGATCACCTGGCTAACGCAGTGTTTGGCAGGTTCCTCCATGGGAAAGCCCCCCTGCCCCATGTCCTCCTTGGCAGGAGGCCACGCTGCAGCCCACACTCTCGGGGTGGGGGGGGCTCTGCTTCCCTTCTGAGAGGGTGCACTGTCTCCACACATTTGGGGGAGACTTTCCAAACGGAGCGTTGTCTCCTCTCCTCCATCTAGCTATTTATGTCAATATTGCCTTCTTTTTACTCTTGCTCGGTAATCATAACACTTCAATAGTTGTCATTGCAGATTCTGATGCATGTGGCGGAGCAGGAAGGTCAGAAAAAAAGAAATCATCATCCCTGCCTATTAGGGGGCACAGAGGGATAGCCGTGTCTGCACACAGTGTGGCAGTGCTCTGATGGGGTGACCACAGCCTTTAGGGGAGCCCAGAGACCAGTCTCTGATTGGTCTGTGGCTGGGGTTCCAGAGATGGGACAGGGTTGGCCTTTTGGCAAACTGGTGAGTGGGCAGGGCAGGCTGAGGCCTCAGTGTGTGCAAAGGCTGGGGGCTCAAAGCTAGGGGACAAGGGCAAGAAGGCCAGGCAGGACTAGGGGAAGCGGGGCCAGTCTGTGGCTCACTTTAATAGCTACGCCTGGGTTGGGAACTTGTCTTGTTCAATTAGTGGGCTTTCAAGAAGACTTCTGTGGCGAGTGTTGCAAGGTCATTGTGACCTCGGTGTGGAGGATGAGACCGGTGGGGGCCCAGAAAAGAGGCTGAGGAGTTGTGTGAGTGGCAGGCGTGAGTGTGTGTGCGGGGGGGTCATTGCTAGGCTGACCATATATATTATTTCAAATGGGACAGTACCCTTTTTTTATCTTTCCTGACTATCTCATCATTTTAATATACATGTTAATTTCGTCCCATTTTTAATAAATCAGGGCCATCTTTAATGTGGGACAAAAGGGAAGCTGAGTTGTCCCTGGTCCAGTCTGTTGACTGGACCTCAGTGCCCAGCCCAAATGGGGTCCCAAAGCAACTGCCCCTTTTGTGCCACTTTACAGCCTACCGACTGCGTGCGTGCGTGCATGCGTGCGTGTGCGTGTGAAGCTGCTACTGCTGTCCCTGCCTCCTGTGAGGAAACAGGAGCCAAGGGAAGAGGATTAACTCCCCCACATTCCACATGCACCTATTTCTTCAAAGGGAGCGGAACACCGCAGCATGGTCAGGCCATAGGTGAGTGCTATGGGCGTTATCTCTGGCACTGTGGAGGTTATCTCTGGCACCTTGGGGGTTACTGGGCATTTCTGCCACTGGGATGGTTAAAGTTGCATTTGTTTTAGGCAGGACATTTAGATTGGGGCTTATAAGGACACCAAATTTTGTTTTCGCCTAGGGGGCCAAAATTTCTTGCACCAGCCCTGGTTGTTTGTATGAAGTCCTGCTGGACGACACATCATTATTATATGATCACTGATTGGCATCACACAGTACTTATTGGTTGTTGGCCTGGCTGCTCTGATCCTGCTCGGATTGCTCCACCTGCCCGCCTCCCCTTAGTCACCAGTGCATAACCCTGGTTTTGCCATTGTAACGTCCCAGTCCCATTTTTGTCTCAAGGAAATATGGTCAGCCTGATCATTGGCATAGCAATTAGTTGGTTCTCTCCCTTTCCCTGTTCCCGGCAGTGACTGACCTGCTGAGGCAGGGTAGAAGCAGGAACTCAGCCTGAGGTTGACCCTGAGGTAAAGGCCAAGGTCAAGAAGAATCTCTCTGTGGACAGAGGAGAGGATGAGGGAGAAACTCATTCGTTGGGAGATGAGGACTAGGAGGCTGTGGGTGACTTTTTCCATGGAAAAAAGGGGGATATCATCTAGCTGGTGGCTGTATGGTTCTGGGTCAGGATTCTGCACACCCCATGTGGCAGGAGCACTGAACCTCAGGACTGGCAGGAACTGTGCAGCCTGGAACCCTGAGGTTTCCATGGCAGCCAGGGCTTGGAAACAGCCTATGGGACAAGGACAGTCTGCCGATGTGCTGGGACCTCGGGCATCCCCGGTCAGAGCAGGAGCTTCCGGCCTGCTGCCCTGCAAAAAGGTGGAATGAAGTTGATTGAAAGAAAAGAAAGAAACAAGGAGCCTGTTGCCCACCCAGTGTGTGGGGGAAGGCCCAGTCTGGGTCAGCTTTGCAGGTGGACAGCTGTGGCTTGATGTGGGGATAGTGCCGCCATCCCAGTGGTGGCTGGCCAGCCCCCTAGGGCATCTGCTGGCCCCCGTAGACCCTTGGAGAAAAGCAGGGAGTGTGTCACTCAGTGCTGTGAATACTCCAAAGACAAACCATGGGGTGCTCTGGTGACTCAGGTGGCTAAGATGCTGGTGTGTGGACCTTCGAGAGCCCAAGGATCTGAGTTTGCGACCTGGGGCTGGGGTGAGAAAGCAAGGCGAAACAAATCATTAACTGAAAGTCCAAACCACGGCGGTTAAGCCCTGCTGTAGCAAGAACAATGAAAACAGAAACATTCGGACTCAACGCAAGTCTGCTCCCGGCCTGGACCCCTTCTGCTCCCACCCAATGGGGCTGGTCAGGGTGGGGTGTAGTCTGCCTTAGGGCTAAGACCAATCCAGACCTGGGAGATAGCAGGGTCAGTGGGCACACCTGGCAGTTTGAATTCCTGGGTCCCAAGAAGGTAAAGGGTCAGGATCTGTGGGTGAGGTCCACCCATCCATGCCGGAGGCTCACAGGAAGGACAGAGGCTGCTGAAGGCCCAGAAGGTCAGGCTTGAGGGCCTCTGCACTGGAGGGAGGGGAGATGGGATCTCTGAGTCACCTGGGGCTGGGGCCAGATGCCATTTATGATCCCTAGATCTGAGTTCTGTCCCTGGACTGTCACCACTGATTCACAGCTGCCTGTCTGGCCGTCCCCTGGTCAACCTGCCGGTTTCTCTCTCCTCTATGTGTCATGGAAGCAGAGCCTCTGTAAACTGTCATCGTCAGGTGTGTGCCCTGCCCAGGCTGCTTGAAGGGAAAGGTGCTGGATTCTAGAATCTTCTGAGGCCTCTACCTACAGGACAGAGAGGAAGCAGGATGGGAAGACCCCATTCCCTTGCTCTGCCCACTGGAGATAAGGACTGTCTGAGCTTGTGGGTTCGGTGGCTTGAGGGTCCCGGCTGGCCTTGGTTCAAGTCCCTCCCCACCATGAAGCCTCACCTCCCTTGTCCTGAGGCTCCATCCTCCACCCCAGAGCAGGGCAGCCCCACTGTCTCTCTCCCTGCAATGAAAATGCTGTGAAGGCCCAGGTACTTCCCTACCGGTCACATGGCGAGACCTGCCCTGGTTCAAAGCAAGTCCGTCCGAGATTCCCCTGTGCCCCCAAACTCCTGGGCTGGGCACTGAGGCTTTTCCTGACATGTCCAACCTGCTTTCCGGGTCAGCTCATCACCTGCCCAGCACCAGCTCCCTCAGCCCACTTTCCCCAGAGGCCCGGGGTCTCTACCTCTTGCCGCCCCCTTTTTTGAGAACTTGGCAGAAGAGGACATCACCTTATCTTACTACAAACCACACAGGCCCTCATCAATCCCACTTGAGAGAGGAGAAAACTAAAGACGAGAGCTGATGAGACCTCATCCTCCACAGCCACCCTCTTTCTTATTACTCTTCATTTCTTCTTTTATTCTCTTGGGTGGACCCGTTGGGCCTGGACTGGGCCAGGCCCAGACTGAGGCAGGGAACTGTCGGGGATCCTGGCGCCTGCCCTCCAGGCTCTTGATCTGAATGGACAATTCCCTGCACCAGGAGAGCCATCTCCCTGGGAATTCTGGAGAGGAAACTGTTAACCCCACCGGGGGAGCAAGGCAGGCTCCTGGAGGAGGTGGCAGGGAGGAGACTGAAGGTGAGGAGAAGCTTACAAGCTTGTGAAGAGGAGAGTTCTCAAAAATGGGGGAGCCTCAGGACAAGGGAGGTGGGAGGGACTTGAACCAAGGCCAGCCTGGACCCTCAGAGCCACCAAACCTTCAGGCTCAGAAAGTCCTTATCCCCAGTGGGCAGAGCAAGGAGATGGGGTCCTCTGTCTAGCCCAGTCCTATAGCAGGGGCCCAAGAAACGTTGCCGATCCACTGAGAGGGGACGAAAGTCTGAAGGAAGGAGGCTTCCCTGGCTGGGGAAGGTGGGCTGGGGCAGAACTAACTCCTCCATCAGATTAGAGGGTCCTGGGGTCGGGGGTCCTCTGGCCTTTAGGTCTCCCCCTTCCACTCCCTCTTGCAAAGTTAGGTAAAGACACAAGCAGCAGAGACGGGCTGCCCCGAAGTGAGGTAGGGGTGTGGGGGAATGCAGTTCCTGTCCAGGTCTGGGATGGACCTTGGAGAAGTAGAACCCACCACGAAGGGCTGAACAGCTGGGCAGGATGGTGAGGATAACCAAGGAAACACACAATCTGATGCTCTTTAAACTGCCAGACAGAAGCTGGAATTGGAGGCCCTGATTTAAAAATTGACTCACCTTCTCTATAAGTCTTCTCTTCACAGAACCCTTTCTTCCAGTGGCACCCGCCTCTCTAAGCCATTCTCGGAGCCCTGTTTCCCCAGGCTCAGTCCTTCTCTCTCTCTGAAGTCATACCCCACCCTCTGTCCTGTCCCCAGAAGTGCCCTCTGGGCCTAGGTGCTGGGACTCCAGCCAGGACACAGCCATGTGGCCTTGCTTCTCATTCTTGGAGACGCCCCCAAACGTGGCTATCCTCCCCCTTCCACCTCTCTCAGCCCACATGTACCAGCTCAGCCAGTCTGTCCAGGCTGGGCAGCCAGGCCTAAAGCGCAGCCACGCCTGTTGTCATTCCCCCGTCCCTGGGGGATGGGACCAGCACTGGTTGGAGAGGGGTGGGGGCTGCCAGGCTGCCGGCTGGGGTCGGGGGGTGGGGGTGGGGGTGGGGGGTGTCCTGTTGGTTCAACCCAGGCCCGCAGCTCCTCATCTGAGCCCAGGGTCTGTGCCTTTATCGGGCCTGTGTCGGGGCTGCCGGACCCTGTGAGGGCAGCTGTGGAATCTCCACGGGCCCAGTGGACCTCCTGCCTGGGCTTTCCTTTCATGTGTTTACCCAGCTTCTCAGCTCTGGGAAGCAGATGTTGTCTTCCTTCTTACCCAAGATGAGGAAATTCATTGGGAGAATATAATTCTATTGCCCAATGTCACTGAACTGGTAGAGGCAGTGCTGAGGGTCATTTCAGAGAAGAATCACAAAGGGGCCACACCTCCCCCCACCATTCTGAAAGTCCCTCGGGGGGCCAGGCCTCCCAGAGGTGCTGTGTCTGTCCTGGGGAATCCCTGTGGCTGCAGAGCCTTTCTGGAGGGAACCATTCACAGCCTCCGGGTCTGGAAGTGACCCCCAGTTTGCTGTAAGGCTCTGGGAGGAGATCCTTCTGGAACAATTCCGGGAGACCCGACCACACAGTCTTCATATTCACGGAGGGTCAGGCCACCCCGCCGCGGATCAGTGACTGACACTGACACTATAACCTCACAGCGTTGTCTCTGGTTAAAAACACACAGCATCTTAACCTGGGTCCGTGGGCTGAGGAGCTAGTGAACTCCTACAAAAATAGTTTTGAACCAGCTTCCAGCAAGGCGAAATTATGAACCAAAGACGCCGCTTGATTTTCAAAGGATCAAAACATTGTGTTTGGTGGGAGGAATAAATTTAAGTGAATGTGGCTTGTCTGGCCTTCATCTTCCCGTTTCCAGAAGGTACGGAGTGGAGGCCCGGGGACCTGGGTTCACTCACGACCAGTCTTCCAGCCGCCCTGACCCGGGGCCAGCGGGGCACAGACCTGGGCTCAGGGGGCAGCAGGGTGGCTTAGGGTTGGATGGGAGACTTTATCTGCTCTTTTTCTGGGGATGTCTGGGGAGCTGGACACAGGACATAGTCTGTGTGTGTGTGTGTCGTGATCAAGAATGTGACCTAGCCCTGGAGGCTCAGATCTTGAGAAATCCCAGCTCCCAAAGCTATTTCACATCCTCGGGTCTTTCCAGTTCTGTATTAGATAAGGGAGGGGCGCTGATGTCCTCATTTTACACAGGAGAATCTGGCTTCCCCTAGGTCACAGGGCCAGTAAGATGGCTGCTACTGGGTGGCCTGCTCTGGAGGGTTTATCTGTTGGGGCCGAGGGCTGTTCTGGACAGAAACCAGCATGTGTGATACAACTCGACTGGCATAAAATTACACAGCATTGGGACAAAGAAAAGAGAAGTGCCAAGCTTGCCCGGCCTGTCCCACAAAGGCGATGAGTGGCAGATACTCTTAGGTGTCACAGTATTTGTCTAAGCTGTTCGGAGAGGGCCAGCCTCAGGGCTCGGTGAGCCAGAGGGGGCACCGAAAAAGTGTCTCCGCAGACCTGGTGTTTTTCCTGTAGCAGGTGGGTGGATCCAGCAGGTGTCTGGAGGCATAAATCGAGTATTGACAAATCTCTCTTCAGCTCCACTCCTGTGCAGGGCTGTTCCTGGATCCCTTGGGACCCCCCTTCCAGTTCCTCCTGCACACCTGGGCCCCCAGTCCCACAGGAACTCCCTGTGGACCTCCTGGCCCGAGGCCTGCCCCTCTGCCTGGGACAGAACCTGCACCAGCCCCCTCCCGCCAGCCTTTGGCCCCTCCCCCACCTCTGATGTGCTTGCCTGGGCTGGGCAGCTTCTTAGTCATTTGGGCCACAGGTGGAAAGTTCTAGGACCTGTTTGTTCCCCTCCCCCACTCACGCCTTCTTCTCCCAGGCACCAGCTGGCCATGTCCCAGGGGAACAAAGATAGGAAATTGGCAGGGGAGGGAGGGGAGGGGTCTGGCCATCTGCTCAACTCACTTCTGTAGTCAGAAAGCTTGCTGGAGGGCTGGGACGCCAGGTGAGGGGCACCTGGCCGAGGGGGCTCTGAAGACAGGGTGCTCACCCCATCTGTCCTGAGGAAACCCCAGCTCTCTCTTGGCTACTCGTTAGTGCAAAGGCAATTAGAGTCGATGCCCTGCTTAGTGACAGGGAGGCTGGGATGAGGTCATGGCAGGAAAGTACTTACTGTCAATCTGAAGGTAGCTATGTTTCTGCTGCTCGGCCCACGGGCCTTGCTGCCAAGCCTCAAGCCTTTTAAGGAAAATGCCAGGGAGGTGTGGTCCAGGCAGAAACCATCCCTGTTTGTGTTGCTGTGCACCTGTGCTGTGCACACCTGTCAGGGAAAGGTGTGGGGAAGCGGCTGGGAGTCAGGGACTGTCTCCCGGTTCCTGAGCACCCCAAACATGCAGTGTGAAGAAGCAAGAAACACTGCTTACGGCCTCCAGCCCAGGGAGCAGACGCAGATGTGTTTGCAGCCAGTCACAGAACAAGACCTCAACTTCCACCACGCTGGACTTCCCAGTGGCCTGTGGTTCATCAGGCCATCCACAATCAACAGACCCGGCTCCAAGGCCCCTCGGGAGCCAAGGGCTCATGGACAGCCTCTACCCAGACAAGCATGCATGATGGTTTTCTCACAGAAACTCTGGGCCCCCACTTGTGGGGCAGATTGGACACACAGCCACCTGAGTGGCTGGGCAAGGTGGGGTCCTGGGGGACACAGGGGAGCTCTGCCTCCCAGCCCCAGCCCCCAGCATGGTGGGGAAGGGAGCCACTCAGTGACCCCGGAAACAGTGAGGGGTTCCCTGTCACCCCACAGAGGCCCCCTTCCTCTAAGTCCCTTTAGCCCCCTGCCCTGATGAGGGTCTTCTGTTCCTGGTGCCACCCAGTCTTCTTTCACTTCCATCCAGTTTCCAGCAACTCCTTTCTAAGGTGTGAGCCCCACTTGGCATCCAATGCCCTCTCCCATACCCTAACCTGTGTGCTCAGCCCAGGGCTGGGTGACCTAAATGCCAACTTCTGGCCCTTTCACTTGGCCTCTCACTGGTCCTCTCCACCCTCATCAGAACCCAGAGCATTTCACCTCCTATCCCCTGCCCCCTGCCCAGTAACTTTGCCCTCACGCTTCCCTCCCCAGATGTCCTCCAACCAGTCCTGCTGCCTAGCACAAACCTGGGGAACCCACTCATGGTGACTTCTGTCATCGATGCCTAACCCAAGAACACAGTGCCCCCTAGGGTTGTGTCAACAGCCCCCTTCACTGCCCAGCCCCCTCCCCAGCCCCACCCTCCACCCCCTAAATTCATTCTCCCTGCCCTTTGAAGTCTCCTGGGACTTTGCACCCATCTGTGCCTGCTCTGTGTCTTCACAGAATAAACATAGACTTTTGGGCTCAGGTCCTCCAGGGTCTGGCCTGAGGATTGCTCTTGGTGATCTCCTGCACCTAGTACAGGACAATTAGGCTCCAGTGGGGCAGGGATGGAGCCCACTGGTTGCAACTTCCGGGGAGGGGGCAGGCTTCCTTCTCTTTTTGGCTGAAAGGGCATCACTTCCAAAGTCATCTCCACAGGCAGAGCTAGGAAGCAGGGGGTAGTGAGGAAAGATGGAGGGTAGGTGGTGGACACAGGATCCTGGATCCCCAGCCTTTGTTCTTCCAAACTAGCCCTCACTAGGCTGAAGCCCAGACTGCTGGTGAGGCTGGTGGATGAGGAGAATCATAATAGCAGTGATCCAGCCAGTGGTGAGGGTGATAAGGACTCAATGTGGCAACAGTAGCCCAGCTTTTTGACATGCAGGACTTCACCCTCATATTTTCCTTCCCTGGCTACCCACCCAAGCCTGGAACCAGGGAGCCCTGGGGTGGGGGGACCCTGGTCTCCAGGCCTCAAACCAGGCTGGGCTTGACTGCTGTCTGCCCTGGTCATGTCCCAGTGCTCCTCGAATGACTGTGACTCACATTTGTCTCCCAGCTGACCTCAGCAGGAGTCTGGGGGCAGGGGGAAGGGCAGTTTCCCCGAGACTGGCTCTCCAGGAGAGTGACTCAGGGGCCCAGGGCTGGGGCCGCAAAGTATCTTTGTGACAGGCTCTGGAATCCAGAAAAACTGGTCAAGGGGAGTTCCGGGGGACTGAAACCCCTCCCTCTGCCTCCTCCCATCTACAGAGCCATATAACCACCCCAACCTCTAGGGGAGCTCAAGTGGCATTTCTTGGCGGGGAAGGAACTAGGCTGGAGACACTCGCAGATGATTCTGACTGGAGAGACAGGCGGCAGCTCCACTCCCTCGGGTCTCCCGGCAGCGGCGAACCCAGCGTGCATCCTCAGTGCTTGAACTCCTCTAGCCTGCAGGGCCGGATCTCTACAGCCGCCTAGTCTTTGAGCCCAGGCACGCGGAGCCATGGCGTCCATGGGGCTACAGGTGATGGGCATTGCGCTGGCCGTGCTGGGCTGCTTGGGTGCCATCCTGGGCTGCGCACTGCCCATGTGGCGAGTGACGGCCTTCATCGGCAGCAACATCGTCACGTCGCAGACCATCTGGGAGGGCCTGTGGATGAACTGCGTGGTGCAGAGCACTGGCCAGATGCAGTGCAAGGTGTACGACTCGCTGCTGGCGCTGCCGCAGGACCTGCAGGCCACCCGCGCCCTCATCGTCGTCTGCATCATCATGGGCGTGCTGGGCGTGCTGCTGTCCGTGGTCGGGGGCAAGTGCACCAACTGCGTGGAGGATGAGAGCGCCAAGGCCAAGGTCATGATCGTGGCGGGCGTGGTGTTCCTGCTGGCCGGCCTGCTGGTGATGGTGCCCGTGTCCTGGATGGCCCACAATATCATCCGGGACTTCTACAACCCGATGGTGGCCTCAGGCCAGAAGCGGGAGATGGGCGCCTCGCTCTACATTGGCTGGGCCTCCTCCGGCCTGCTGCTCCTCGGAGGAGCCCTGCTCTGTTGCAACTGCCCACCCCGCACCGAGAAGCCCTACTCCGCCAAGTACTCTGCCGCCCGCTCCGCCCCAGCCAGCAACTACGTGTAAGATGCCCCTGGCTCAACCCTCACCCTGTTGGCCTGGTTTCTCCCTGGACTGAGCTCTCACAGCCTGTGACTCTGGGATGGCCCTCTCGCAACTGGGCGCCGCTGGGTGCTAGACAAGCGGAGCTGGGGGAGCCCCCGGGCCCTCTGGGATATCTTCCCAAGGCCTCCGCCACACTAGCAAGGATGGACACAAAGAGACTCCTCCTGGGCCACCCTCCTCTGACTGGTCTGTGGTTACCGGGGAGGGGGCCGGGTGACAAGGTGTGGCGGTGAATGGGAGCTGGCTCCTGCTGGCCAGGACAGTTCAGCCTTGACTTTGCTTGGGCTCTGCCTCTGAGAGGGGGCCCTGCCTGGGCCGTTGTTGGTCACTGTCCCTTCTTTGATCTTCACCACTCTCTCTGCCCATCTTGGGTGGGTCAGTGAGCAATGGGCCATGGACACCGGCCCTGAGAAGGCCTGGGGCCTCACTCACCCGCCTGCCCCTGGTGGCACTCAAAGTGAACAGACGGGTTTAGAGGGGAGGGGTGAAGGTGCTGAGAACTGGTTCGGGTAGTGCTAGGGGAGGGACCCATCAAGGCTGCCCACTCATCTTCCACCCTGATCCTGCAGCCTGGGGGGAGGGGGGTGGGGGGGGTGGGCAGAAGGCCCATCCGGGCCCCTCAAGGCTGGATCTGCAGCCCCTGCTAAGGTCATTGGCCAGCCTGGAACTGTCTTTCTCTGGCCCTCACCCCAGGAACCCCTGGGGCTTTTCCCTGCCTCCTGTTTTGTTTCTGTTTTGTAATTTAAGGACTATTTGTCATGGTAGTCAGGATTATTTTCTACAATAAATGGGACCTGTGCACAGGAAAAAAACAACAAAAAAAAAGGTATTGTGTCTGATTTCAGCTGCGGAGTTGGGTAGGACAGGGAACACTGAAAAACCTGGTTTGGGGGAATTGTGGAAAAACGGAAATGGTCTGGACCTTTGGAACCACCTAGCCCTCCTTTGTTAGAGGGGAAAACTGTGTAACCAGCATCTTGGTGAGGTGCCGGAGACCCCTGGAGGGAAGACAGATGAGCCCACTCAGTCCTGGGATGTTTCTTCCGCCCTCCCTCAAAATTTTCCCAGCTGTCTGGGCAGCCAGGCTGGTTTGCTCACCCTCAGGTCCCACCCACTGGCGGAGGCTCAGGCTATCACTGACTTTCACCCACCAGGAATGGTCTTACTTTCTGCACCCTCAGAATCCTGCTTGTCCGGGAGTCTCGCTGTGCTTCCTCCTCCACGAAGTCCTCCTTGGTCCGTTTGGAGGAATAACATTGGCCCTGTTCACCTCTCATTCCCCATGGTTCTGACAGTCAACAAGTCCTTTCACGGCCTAACTCAGGGGAACCTCCAAGCCCTGGCCCGCGTGTGGTGTTTCCATCCCTCTATAGATGAGAAACCCAGATCCTGGACTGCAGGTGGCCCAGATACAAGCATGAGTTTCTTGGTCTGTGGGTTAGAGGTGAGAGGGTTCCACCACCACAAAGTCACATTTGTGGTCCTATTCCGTGGGCTCAGGGACAGCTGGGGGGGGCCTGTCCTATCACCTCTCATTGACAGCTGCCACTCTTTCCTGGTGCCAAATAACCAAAGAACCAGAGTCTGCTGCCGCTTCTGGCATTGCTTTAATGGGCAGATTCCTGAGGGGCAGGGTGGGCACAGTGGCCCCATTTTACAGTGAAGCAGAGAAGGCCTGGCTCAGGTCACCAGCAGGGTCAGAGGCCAGCTGGGTGCTGGTGACTAGGTCGCTCTCCAACTTGCATGTCCTCCTGTTTTCGGTACAAGTAGATGATACCTGATATGTACCCACCATTGTCAACAGAGCCAGGCAGGACCTCGAGCTGGGAGGTGGCCAGTTCCCATCGGTCCACGGGCTGAGCCACCAAGCGTTCCCACGCCCCGGCCTGCTCCAGCCTATGTAGGGTGGCCTCCAGTGCCTCCTTGTACAGCAGGTTGGATGGATTGGTCCTGGTGGTCAGACACACTAGCCCACCTGGGGAGGGGCAGAGGCAAAGGTTCCAGGCCTATTCCCGCGACCCGTCCCGTCCCCCCCATCCCAAGTTGTCTTCTTCCTGTTCCTGTTCCTCCCAGCTCTGTCCCCAGGCCAGCCTTTTCCCAGCTGTGTCTCTGGTGCTCACTCTTCCTTCCCCCAGGAATACCCTCTGCTTTCCAGCCTCCTTTGGTCCCTTCAAGGCCCAAGCATCCTTTATGTTGGGAATTCTTGGCTTGATCCCCTGGATGGTGGGAGTGCGGGTGATGAATGAATGACCTCATCCCTACAGGTCTTCTCCAGACACCTATCATGGACCCAATGCAGGCTCAGAAACACTTGGGAGAACAGTGTCTGCAGGTTTCCTGGAGGAAGGGGTGAGGAGCAGGGTGCTGTTAGCAAACAGGCTCCATGAATGGGAGGGCTCTGAAGGAGGAGGCCGGTGACACACAAGCAGGCAAGTGGCTCTGGCCAGCACAGAGGTCTGGCAGGGACAGACTGAGGGACTAGGAAGCCTGGTCCTTAACGGTTCAGAGGTTGGGAGTTCCCTGTCCTGAACCCCATCATGACCTCGTGCTCTGAGCACACCCAAGTCCTTGTGTCTGACAGCTTCCACGGTTCTTGGAGGTGAAGCCAGCCCAGACCAGCCCTGGCTTAGCTACAGCTCTGCTGGGCCTGGAAGAGTTGCGGGATGTTGAAGGGGTGTGGGGAGGTGGCGGCGGGGAGAGGCTGCGACATTGCTGTGATAGAAGCACCTTGGGGCTTCCCCACCCCATGATGCAGTCAGGTCTCATGATCCTCCACTCCACCCTTCTTCTCTGTGCCTGTGACTTGGACTGTGATTAGGCTGTGTTCCCATGTGCACTGCTTTCTCTCATCTTAGCCCTCGGAAATGCCTCTCCGAATTCTCAGAGCGCTGAGTCCTCATCGCCCTGGGGTGTGGTGGGTTGGTGATGGAGGCCCAGAGGGCAGGTGTGTACCTTCTCCCCAGATCAGAGGCCAGCACAGGGCAAGGCACCTGTGGGAGTGTAATGAACACAATCTCACCTGCACATCGGCCCCACAGGTGGTGTTTACAAAGTGTGCTCATGCCTAGTATCTCATCTGAGCAGCTGCATTGCACAGATGCAAAAATCCAGACCAGGAAAGAGAAAGAGACTCACCTCTGAGTTAGGTGTGGGATGCTGGAAGATGAGGGAAGTGAGCTGAGCCCCTACTATGTGCCAGCACTGGAGCAAAGCCTTAGAGACATTACTTCACCTAATCCTCACCCTAATCCTATGGGGAAGAGACTATGTCACTCTGCTTAGAGGTGAGGGAGCAGGCACCGGGAAAGCAGAGTGGAGTTGCTTCTGGCTGCCCAAAGAATAAGATGCAGTGATCACCTGGGTGCCTTGCTTGTTCCCCTGGGCCGCAGCCTGGAGGGCAGAGCAGACTGTGTGGCCCTGGGGAGGACCCTGGCCCTGGCTTGTCTGAGGGACTCTGAGGCTTGTGTAGTGGGCATGGTCAGACGGGCTGTTCTCACCTGGCTTGGTAACTCGCAGGAGCTCAGGTATGGCACTGCAGGGTACCTGGCCGTCACTGAGGGCACCTACCATCAGCACCGCATCAAACATCCCTGTGTGAGGTGTGTTGATTTGTCAGACTATCCTTGAGGAGAGGCTGGTACCCGAGGTGGGACTAGGGAGGGAACAGGCCTGTCACCAGCATCTGCTGGATCCAGATCCCCTGGGGGATAGGGCGGCGGTGCCTGTTTCCTGAGCTGAGTTCAGCTCGTGGGACGGAGGTGAGAGGGACACACAGGGCCCAGCAAGGTTTCAGCAAGGCATTGGGGGGCTCAGCAGGGGAGATGGAGACTCCAGAGAAGGGGAAGTACCTTCAGGGCTGGGCAGAGGCTCCTGGCCCAGGGTGCAGAGGCTGAGGCTCTGGTAGAGGCCGCGGGCCTGGGCCCGTTCCAGCATCCCTGGGCTCCCATCCACCCCATGCACCTGGAGGAAGCCCCGAGCCTGCAGCTAGGGCGGAGGACTCAGTCACGACTCTCACCTGCCACTTCCCAGCTGGGTCCCTGTGCCTTGGGTCGGGCAACAGATGTGGCCCGAGTTTGGAACCAGTGAGTCTGGATGGGGAGGCAGAGTTCTTGGGCTGGGATGGTAGGAATTTTGAACAAGCAGGGAGCAGAAGAGAGGGTTGGGGGTCTAGGGAGAACTTACCTCGGCAGCCACCAGGCCAGTGCCACAAGCTATGTCCAGGATCAGGGCATCCTGGGGCAGGCCTGGAAGGGCTTGGATGAGGCAATTCACTGCCAGGTGGGGGGCACGGTATTGAAGAATGGCCACATCCTGGGAAGAGAGTGCTGAGCCGACACCCGCCCCACCAGAACCCCAGTGTCTGGGATGATCTGAGTGAGAGAGTGAGTGTGTGTGTGTGTGTGTGTGTGTGTGTGTGTGTAGGGGGCTCCAGTCCAGTCAGGACTACAGAGGGAGGAGACCCAGGTAGGAAGTACTTTCCTCAGTCAAGGGGCCAAGCACCTGCCCACTGCTCCCGCATTCTCTGCTGGCCAAGGAAGCACTTTCTGCTTAGTCTGTAGTTAACACTCATGACTCCTCCTCCAGGCAGTCCCTCTGCCTGGGCAGGTCTCAGCCCCTGATCTCTAGGAGTTGCCATTGGGGCTGGTCAGAAAGCAGGGCTGCTGCAGGTGGGCAGGAAAGGGGACAGTCCCTGAATGGGGAGGGCTGCAGCACGGCACCCAGGTCTCACTCCATTTTCACAGGCCTGCCTTAGATGCTGCAAGGCTATTTCCAGATAGGAGGTTGGGTGGGAGGAGGGAGGCGGAGGCAAGGACTCTGACCGGTTTACCTGATCATAGTCTGGAGCCCAGCCATCATAGAAGTTGAGCTTTTGGGCCAGATCGGTGACTCCGTGCGAAGCCCTGACCCGCGCCAGCACCTCGGGCAGGCTTCCGCTCTCCTCCTTAGCCATCCTACTGCGGGGACACCGTCTCTGCGTCCATTTTCCGTCTCCATTTCCCTCCCCCACCCCTCCAGCAGAGGTGGCTGTCAGGCCACCCATGCCATCCCATGTCACAGGCGAGGACACTGAGCACACAGATGGGGAGAGACTGGACAACTGGGGTTTCGGGAAGGGGGTCCCCCACTTCCCCATCCCGGGTTGCGGTGAGCCGGTAGCCAGGATGGCAGGGTCTACGGTCAGAACTCACCACAGGCCTGACCCACCCGGAGTGACAGGGCACCGGAACTCGGGGCGGGGCCTAGAGTCAAAGCTTCCCCCCTCCCCCCAACTCCCCGCCGGCCTCGGTGATTGGCTTACCTCTAAGACAAAAACACCCAATCAAATGAAAGCACTGGCAGCCTTCCTCTCCACCACCAGCCAATGGGCTCAAAGTTCTAGGCCCCCGCCCCTCTCCGCTGCCAGCTCCCCACTAAGATCCGAGACTCAGACGTTTTGTTTTCCTAGTGTTCGCTTTGACAGTAGTCTCCCCGCGCTCCCGCCCCCGCCATCCTTTATGCTTCCTACAAGCATGAGCTTTTCGGCTTGTCCAGGTGCGCTAGAGGCTGGAGACGGACCAAAATCTTCAGCTTAGGAGAGGTCAGGCTGGAGACGCATTCAGGGTAAGGAGCAGAGCTAGCGGGGACTGGGGCACCTGGGACAGGTGACACTTGCACAGGGTAACAAGAGAAAGTTAAGAGGAGAGGGCTCAGCCTCCAGCCTGGGATCCCCAATACTTCTGGGAGGAAGAAGAAGGCCTAGGGGGTGTTGGAGAAGTCCCAGAGAAAGCTAGTGAGGATGTAAAGCACAGAGTTTAAAAAAGATGGAAATTTTGCCAATTTTGTCCATAGTTGTTAGTGTGGAGATAAAATGAGACTTAAGAAATAAGCACTATATGACGTCCCAGGCCCTAAGTTGGTGACTGGAGCATGAACGATGCAAAACCCAAGGATCCCAAGGATCTGGGTTTGAAATCTGGGGAATCCAGGCGAATAACCAAAAATAAATAAACAAATAAAAGTACTTCAATCTCTCCTCTCCTCCCTTCTTCCCACCTTCCCTCCTTTCTTCTTTCCCTAAAAATGCTCTTCCTCTCTCTTCCTTCCTCTCAAGTGAGCATTATGCATAGGGGTGTGGAAGTCTTTGGTGACTGCAATGGGACCCTACTAGTGTCCATTGATAGGACAAAGGTCCTCCAGAAAGGCATGGGTCATGCCATGTTGTGTGTAGCACAGGGGAGGCATTCTCCATTGGCCTGTCTCAGTGTTTCCTGGCACCTGAGGAGGCAGGTCCTAGGCACTGTTCTGTGTCTCTTCTGACAGATCCTCACATTGTGACTAATGCCTGTATTAACATCTTAATGAATTTCTAAACAGACTCTGTCTCCTGGCGCTGAGTGAATGGCAGCAGTGTCTGTCAGGAATCTGAAAGTCCATCCTGACTCCAAGATGCAACTCGCCCCACACCCCCTATGAAATAGCCAAGAGCCCTTCCCCTGGGGCTGGCCTACTCCTTTACTGAGCTAGCTGCTTCGAAGTTCCAAATAAAGTCTTTTGGACAGTCAAAGCATTTCTCCTTCCACACTCCCAAACCAAACGCCCAAGTCCCCCAAATCTTTGGAGGGAACCTAACATACATCAGCTGCCAAGTTCAACTCTTCTTCCAGAGTTAGATCACTTGTCCCAGATCCCTTACATGTGGGTGTGGCCATGTGAATGATTTGGTCAATAGTGAGTGTGTGTGTGTGGTGTGTGTGTGTGTGTGTGTACATGCTGTTCCATTTCCAGACCTGGACCATAAGCACCACCACCGTGATCCTCCATGGGGGGCTCTAAGCACTGGAAAGTAGGGCTGCAAGAGGAAGGAGTCTGGAGCCCTACTTGATTGTGTGGAATACTGCCCTCCACCAACCTGCATGGATGGTAACATGAACCAGACACAAAGTTTCATTATGTTTCAGTCACTGAGATTTCAGCATTTGTCTATTACAGTAGCTGCTGTTGGCAAGAGCAATTTTGGGAGCCTAGAGGTTAGTGTAGGAAACCCAGATTTCAGCTACTACTAGTTAAGATCTAAACTCAAATCCGCCCCTGTCCAAGGGTGGACAGAGCACACATGAACCCATTGTGTTCCTCTTCATATGGTAGAACTGCTTAGAGACATTCATAGGTTTAGTAAAGGAACTGGAGGCTGCACAGCATGGTCTGAAGCTCCTTTTGCCCATCAGGGATCCAAGCTCTTGTCATCATCGCCTCCCTGCCACTTTTTGCATGGAGACCTTGGTCCTCATGTTAGTCACCTTACTGAGGTGACAGTTTCTCCATGGGAAGAAGGCGAAAGGGCAAAAAGCAAAAGCGTTGGAGTCCTGCCCACCTGTGGCTTTTGCTTCATCCTATTGGCCAGACTGGGTCATGAGTGTGGTGCGCAGGGAGAGGGCGGTGGCACTGGGCCCCATCTGTTTCAGCCAATAAATATTTATTGTGCACCTAATGTTTACAGGCTGCGGGCAGGTCACTGGTGTCACAAAGATGAGTCAGAAAAGCCCCACTCCACCCCCCCTCTATTGGATGTTTTGTCCTGTTTTGGCTCTGATCACTGTCTTCTCCATATCCTGCTTTTCCCTCTCAACCCCACCTCCCCAATCCAGGACCACACCTTTGTTCAGGTTGGGCTAGGGTGGGTGCCAGGATGCTATGTGTGGTCCTGGAGAGTGACCCTTCAAGTAGGTTGATGGTCCTAGTAAAGACAGTCCTGCTGGGCCATCAGAGGGTGGTCTGGAGCCCGCAGGTGAGCGTGGTTGTGTGCCAGACCCAAGCTGTGAGCACTGGACAGGGTTTCTACCCGCATCCAGCAAGGGGGAGGGATAATGTTAGGTCTGCATTTTACCAAGATGGCTCCAGAAGGCAGTGTGGAGAGTGCCTCCCCACCTCCCCTCCAATAGCAAGTTCCCAGGATGCTACAATTACTCAGAAAGAACTGGAGTTCTGAGCAGCAGCGGTACTATGGAGGGGCCACCTAGGCACTGATGGTGGGGTGGGGTTGTGGGGGTTGAGATTGCACCCTTCCTTCTGCGCACAGGCAGCTGTTTCCTGTCCCCACTCCCACCCTCTCTCTGCTGTGCTGGTCAAGTCAAGGTTGGAGAGCCCCAGGGCTTTGTCTTCAGCTTTCTTTTCTTTATCTACACCCACTTGCTAGGTGATCTCATCCAGTCCCGTGGCTTTAAGTATTATTTATCTGCCAGTGGCTCCCAAGTGGGTGACTCTTTACATGGCAGGCTCTCCCCTGAACTCTGGACTTGTGCCCCTGACTGCACTTGGAAGTCCCAACCTTCTCCCTGGCAGCATGCCTAAACCACTGTGCCCACTGAACCATTCTGAGGCCAGAGGCTCAGCCCAAGCCCTTGTTCTCCCATCCCACGTTCCATCTGGAGGCAAATCCTGTGGCCTCTGCCCTCTACCTGGGTGGGTCACTCTGGCCCCTTTCACCCTCCCCTCTCATTCAGCAGCCCCCTGCAGCAGCTTTCTCACTGGCCTTGCTGCCTCCTGCTTCACCCCCACCCACAGTTATTTTCCTATTTGTAGTCAGAGAGGGTATTGATGCTGATGATTAACTTTTTATGGAAAATTTCAACCACATACAAAAGAAGAGATTAGTTCAATAACTCCCATGCATTTTTTTTAAAGAGCTCTAATTGGCTTTATTAAAGGATTCATGAGTTGGACAGCATCCCATCTAGCTAATAGACGGGTGCTGCTCATCACCTGATTTTAATAGTTAACAAAACATGCCCAACCAGAATGATGTTTTGACAGTGCTAATTTGATGAGTTAACTCCTGCTTAAAACTGAAAACCCAGATTCCTTATCAACTCCTTGTGTTAACCTGTCTCCTGTTCTGGAATAGGCCCTGGTGACCCCAGGACCTTTGCACGGACATTCTCAGCTTCACTGGCTTGTTCTCCACCCTCAAGATGAAAGCGTGTTAGCTCCTTGTCATAATTGCTTCAGCGTAGACAGTAGGAAAAAGAAGAGAGCATTTCAGATGAAGCTGACATTCTCTCTGACTTCCTCACTCCTATATCTGCCGCCCCAGGGAACTGGCTACCCTTTGAAAAGGTGGGGACCTTCCAGGTCTTGTTTTTTGATTTTTACTACATATATTCTGTGTCATGAACAACGTAGGCTATCGTGCAATGGGTTTGAAAACATTTCTATCAACGCAGCCATGATGGGACTATAATCCCTCACATTCCTCTTCCACTTACCCTCGCTCTTGAGTTCTTTCCACACTGATGTACACACCTCATTCGTTTTAGCCACTTAGTCATTCCTCCTGTAACACCCAGTTCATTTATTTATTCCCCCACTGATGGGGGAAGGGGGGATGCTACCACAAATAGTCTTAAGCACATTGCTTTGTTTACAAGCGGATGTTTCTCCAAGGAGTGGTTTTCAAATTGGGTTTGGTAATCCATTAGTGGGGAGTGAAAACAAGTCAGCTGGCTGTGAAACAGAATGAATAGACTATAAAGGCGCACATGGCAGGTAGAAAGGGTAATTATTGTTTTGTTAACTTGTTTCGGTTTCACAAGGGTCTGTCTGTGGGTGACTTTAGGGGCCTGGGCTGAGGTTTTGGAAACCACGTGGAGCTGTGGGTCAGGGCGGTAACAGCGTCTGAGGCTCTGTCTGCCCCACAGACCTGGCAACACATAGGGTATTGTCGTCCCACTAGCTTTTGCTTTTGCAAATGGGGAGATCATATCTCAGTGTGGTTTGAATTTGCATTTCTCTTGATTACTACTTAAACATCTTTTGTTAAGTTTATTTGCTCTTCAGGTACCCTCTTTCCTTTGCTGGGGGCGGTCTATTGAGTCACCTGATGTTTTCCTTATTTATCTTTATACATGTGTCGGGATTCCTTAGATATTCTGGTTTCTGGTGGCTGACCCTTGGACTGTTTCATAGGTTACAGACATTCGCCCCAGGAAGTCCTACCTGCTGACTGATCTGTCACAAGGGGTTTCTGGGTCTGGCTGAGCAGTTAGATGACCCTTCGCTGGTGGGGGTGAGAAGAAGAACTTCTCTCAACAACTTCGGTTAAATCATCAGGTGACAGGGCAAGAGGAACATTTTCTTTCAATAAAAATTGTATATATTTACGTGTATAATTTAACTTTTAATAGGCACTGTAGCTTGTGAAAAAAACACAATATAGCTGAGCAGATTATCTTTTTCTGTTACACAGTGACCATGTGTGTGTGCGGAGATTTAAGAGCTAGACTCTTGGGAAGAATTAACATTGTTGAAATGATCATTTTACCTAAAACAATATACAGATTTGATGCAATCCCCATCAAAATCTCACAGGCATATTTCAAGAAAATAAAACAAAAACATTTAAAATTTGTATAGAACAGCAAAAAAAGAAAAATTCCAAGGTTTTACACTCCCAGATATTGAGCTATACTACAAAGCCATGTTGATAAAAACAGTATGGTACTGGAATAGTAACAGATACATAGACCAGCGGAATAGAACTGAATCACCAGAAACTGACTCACTCAGTCAGTTAATTTATATGGTCAGTTAATTTATGACAAAAGAGCCCAAAGCATCAGATGGAGAAAGGAAAGTCTTTTTCAATAAATGGTGTTGGGAAAACAGGGCAGTCACATGCAAAAGAACGAAGCTAGACCCCTCTCTGACACCATTTGCAAACATTTACTGTAAGGTTTTTCTGGGCTCCGCGAGGAGAAAAAGTCAATAGACAAAAAAGCAGAAAAGTCAGGGCTTTATTGGACTCTGCGCACCCGGGCGAAGTTCCCAAGTCCGCAGAATGGGGCTGGGGAAGTCGCGGGCTGGGGAAGTCGCGCTTGAACAAAGGGGAGCGCGCTCTTTAAGCAAAGGAATTTCGCGGGCTTCCTATGTCGCGATTGGGGATTGGCCCTGTGAATCCAGGTGTGGGGGTTGCATCCCTTATTCTGATGTCATCCACCTTTTTCCGCCCCCCCAGGCTTGGCCGCTGGGCATGCCCACCGTCCTGTCTTTCTGAGCCAGCCTAACATTTACTATTCACAAAAATGAACTCAAAATGGACCAGAGACTTGGCTATAAGAATGGAAACCATACAATTCTTGGAAGAAAACAGGAAACACAATGCATGACATCAGCCTTAGAGAGGTCTTTGGGGACTTAACTCCAGTATCAAGGGAGACAAAACCAAAAATGCTAGGATTACATCAAACTAAAAAGCTTCTTCCCTGCTAGAGAAAACATCATGAAAACAAAAAGCCATTCTATTTGCAGAGGATATTTTCATTCTGTATATCTGACATGGGCTTACTATCCAAAATGTATAAGACACTTACAAAACTTAAAACTCAGTAACAGAAAAACAGGCAATTCAGTCAAAACATGGGCAGAAGATTTGGAGATACTGTTTCCAAAGAAGACATAGATGGCCAACAGGCACGTGAAAAGACGTTTCTCCTTGCTGGCTATCAGGGAAATGCAAATCAAACACCATTGAGATATAGCACATTACAGCTGAGAGATTAGTTATTATCCAAAAGTCTGGAAGCAACAAATGCTGGTGAGGATGTGGAGCAGAGGGAACACTTTACACTGTGGGTGGGAGAGCAAATTGGTGCAACCCCTTTGGAAAAGTGTCTGGAGATTCCTCAAAAAGTTGAAAATGGAAATTCCATATGATCCCACCATCCCACTTCTGAGTGTTTACCCAAAAGATACAAACACACTAATTCACAGAGATGTAGGCACCCCCATGTGTATTGCAGACCTATTCACAACAACTGAGAATTCGAAACTCCCTGAGTGCCCAACCTCAGATGAATGGATGAAGATGTACATATATACAATGGAACACTACACAGCTTAGAAGAGATGAAACCATCATTTGAGTCAATATGCATGAATCTAGAAGGGATTATATTAAGTGAAATAAGTCAAAAGAAGGAAGATAGAGACCAGATGACCTCACTCATTGGCGGAATGTAAACAGACAAAACAAAGCAACAGATGAAACAAAACCAACACTTGGGCACTGGCAGCAGAAAACTGAGGTGACCAGTAGGGAATGCGGAGAGTGTGTGTGTGTGTGTGTGTGTGTGTGTGTGGTGGACAGTGCTGATGGAACTCACTGGACAATGGTGAAGAACTCTTTATAATTTGGTGGAGGGCAGGGTGAGTTGACATGTATTTGAGGAATGGGGGAACTAGCACATATGGGGAACCTACACATTTGAGCTGATATTAATTTGTAAAACAAAGTTACCTCAGCAAAGTACTAATTGAGAAAAAACTCTAGCCTCTTGGCATGGCCTGGTGGCCTAGTAATCTAGTCTTCTAGGCATACTCCAGGTTCAAGACCTGGAGCCTAGGGAAACAGTTAAATAAAGTGCCTCCTCCTCTCTTACTTCCTGTTTACTGGCCGCCTTCATTCCTGCTGCACCTTTCCTTCACGCTCGCACACACACACACACACACGCATGTGCACATGCACACGCACATGCACACACGCACACACACGATGAGTACATTCTGGAGTTCTGATGTACAGCGTGCTAAAGGCAGCTAGCTACATTGCACTGCATACTTGAAATTTACCAAGAGGCTGTATCTTTCTTTCTTTCTTTCTTTTTTTTTTTAAAGTTGAACAACTCGATAAAATAAAGAAGCACTTTATTTTATCGCGTTGTTCATCTTAGTTGTTCCCCCTGACCAGCGGTCTTGAACCAGAGACCTGGGGATGTATGTGGACTGTGCCCCAGTGGACTAACCCACTAGGCCTCCAGAGGCACCCTGAAAGCATTTTCACTCATTTTGGCGTTACATTTTGAGGTAGCACTGTCCCTTCTTCATATTGGAGAGCAGCGTTTTATGGTTTATTTGTTTTAAACATTTTGAAATCCAGTTTTGGGGTCTGAGTGAATTCCCTGGAAGGGGTTTGGTGGAAACGAATAGTCCCGCTCCTTAATTTATGAAATACAATGTGTGCTTTCTGTGGGGAGGACTCACCTCTTTTTACATTTCACATATTTTAAAGGAATTTTTCCAGCGTATACCTTTTTTTTTTTCTTTAAACTCCCGAGTTCCCTTTCATCCTCAGAGCTTGCATACCGGTGGCCCAGCACTGGTTTTGGGCTCAAAGCCCAGACCGTGCACTCCCGCTGCGGCCTCACCTGGGGAGCCTGCAAAGTCAATCTCCATTTTATAGAAAAGGGAACTTAGGCGGGAGAACAGACTTGCCAGTAAGTGGCAGAGAGGTCCGTTCAAATCCAAGTCTGTCGGATTCCAATACCGTTTCCTACAGCTGGGATCGGTCCCGCATGCGCTTATCAGTTTTTAATCATTATTTGTGCGTTTAAGTTGCTCCAATAAAACCATCTTTAAAAGAAAAAAAAAAAGCTTCAATGTGGACGAAGGCATAGTTATCATTTCTGTGTACTTCTGGGGAAAAATAATGAAGATCAGAAATAAAGCCACCTGGTAACTCCATCGCCAGGAATCCAGGCGTGACGGGATCTGCACCTGGCGTACTTCGGCGGTGACGCAATGTTGTCGTCTCCGAGGAAACCGGTTTCGCTAGCTGCGTTAAGGGAAGACAAAACAGCAAACGAAAACTTTCCAACCTTTTGCACCACGTGCTCCGGGGCGGGCCCGCGCCCCCGGTGTCTGCTGCCCCCGCGCGGCCATCTTGCTGTCCTGCACCCGCAGGGCGCGCACCTGGGAGACCCGGGGCGTCTGGCCAAAGAAGTCCAGGACCGGGGTTCCTTCCGTCCTTGCGTCAGGGTCCTGGGTTGGGGAGAGGAATCTCCGGACACCGAACAGGAACAGGGAGACGGCGCCCCCTGGTGGTGTCCCACCCGCTCCTCCCGGCTACCCTGCAAGGAGAGGACAGGGCCAGGTGGACAAGGCCACACATCACAACAACGCATGGATGCTCTTGAAATTAGGTGTTGAGTAGGAAAGGGAAGGGGATGGAGGGTTCCTTGGAGCAGCTCCTGTGTCCTCATGTCCAGCCTGGCAGGTAGGAATCTCCGCAGCCACTTCTTAATACTTTATTAATTCAACAAATGATTATGAAACACCTGCTGTGCACCTGGCACTCTTTTAGGTTTGGGACATGGCCTTTGATGTGAAAGTGAGGAAGGCAGGTGATGGGTGACTAGCTTTCTGGGTCCCGCCCCCGGGACTGCATGCTGTTCCTGGAGCTAGCTAGGGGGAGGTCCGCAGATGGTTTCACACTCCAGGGGAGGCATCCCTGGTCTCTGTCACTAGACTTCAGCCTGGTCAACCCTCTGTCTCCTGCCCTTCCTGTCTGTGGTGTTGGCAGCCACAGAGAGACATGGCTGAAATCTTGCTTGGGGATCAAGACGAGGGTTCTGGTGGGAGATGGGGGGACAGCTGACTGGACAGAGACTGAGATGGGGCGGTTGGCATCCTAATAGGGCTTGAGAGGTTCCCTCCCTCCCTGGAGGCGGGGAGGCAGAATGAGGCCTCTGACTCAAGTTCCTGCCCAGCCACATGGTCCAGAGAGTTTGGTCACTCTGAGTTTGAGGACCATCAGTTTAGCCTAATGACAGTGGAATTCTGGATACAACATTGCCAGGTGATGGTGGGGGCCAAGCCAAAGGGGGGAGCAGAGAAAACAAGTTGCAAATCCTGCTTTCAGCCCCCCCCACCCCCCCAGCTGATCCCCTTCCCTACACCTGCTTCTCCTCCCAGGTCCCACCTTGGTGGGCAGTGCCACCATCTGCTTTTTGCCCACTTCTCCCAGGGGCGGTCCCCTGCCTCGCTTTACCTCTTATGCAGTTCTCAGCTGGGAGACAGTTCCCTGAGGGCCTGTTGTCTCTGCACAGTGGATTGCTCATTGTTCTCCATGGCACTTTCCAGAAGGTCTGTGTATGGAACAACCTTGAAGGTAGCATCTACGGTATCTCCCTCTGGAGTGCAGGCTGCCCTGTGGGGATGAATGTCCTCGGTAGCAAAGGGCAGGTTCACTGCCTGCCTGCTGTTAAATGTCTGGGTTCCCTAAGCCCAGGGCTTCTCTTCCCAGTGCACCCACTCCGTGGACAGGTGTTACCTGTCCAACACAAAATACCAATACTCTAGCTTCCTGCAAGTGCACGGAGCCAGGAATCTTGGGGCTCGTGCTGGCATCCCAGAACTGCAGGCTGACTCACGGGCATGCAAGTCAGGTTCCATCTTCAACCTGCCACTGTTCTTGGAGCATTTGTCATGTCCACCTTCTGTGTCCTCGTCTCTCCATGCCCAGAGCCACAGCCCCGGTCCAGGCTCCCTCCATCTGCCTGGAGAGCTTGTTGTGGGTTCCTCTTGGATCCCCTGAGACCCTTCTCCCTCCAGTCTGGCCTCTGTGTGCAGCTGGAGGGACGGTCCTAAAGTCCTTGGCTATATCACTGGCCTCCCTGCTCTTCAATCTTATGTGACACTTGCCAACAACACCACCTGCCTTACGCCCCATTTTGTGTCCTGGAACACTGAACTGTTTGAATTCTCTCTCCTGGACCACCCTTCATGTCTTCTCTGGAAAACTACTCATTCTTGGCTTCCGAAGGCCTTTCAGGAGCCCCCGTGATGGAGACATAGTGGCGGCTGGGGAGGGCAAGGGAAGAGCACAGAGTGGAGGGGTTTTGTACTCTCCTCCACCGTCTGACCCTGGCTCCTGCCCCGGGAATGGGTGAGCAGGACTACCCTGGGTGAAGGCTGTGCCCACAGTCCGGTGATTCGTGGCAGCTGCCTTGACAGTTGGGCACCTTGTATCCTGCACAAGGGTGCCTGGTTCCCGGAGCTCATGAGGATGAAACTGCCCTGTGTGATGCTGGGGGAGGCACCCGCCCTATATATAGTCTCTCCTTTACTCTCATGTCAGGATCCACTGGGGTATCACTAAGATTTGAGAATAAAGGTCCCAGCCCTACCTGCTGCTTTGTGATTGGGGCCAACCATGAGCAAAATGCAAGAAGCAGCGGGGAAGGGGCCTTCAGGTTTGGGCAGTCCTGGCTCCCATCTGTCTCCAAACATTTTGCCACCCGTGGCCTGGGGTTCGAGGCTTCTACTCACCCAGCTTTTGCTACTTTGGGAGTCGGAAGGGCATGGGACAATACTCCCCCATCTGCACTGGCTGCAGCCTGGGGACTCTCTCAGGTGCCTGTGCTGGGCTGCTGATGTCCCCAAGAGCCATCTCCACCCAGGAAAGGACAAGGTATGGAAGACATCTCTTCCTGTTTCTGTGCAATGAAGGGGCGAGAGGCCAGCAAAGGGGGTTCTCTTTGTGGCAAAGAGGTCCCCATGGTAACTTGGCTCCGCCCTGCAGTATCTGTGAGGTCAACCTGCCTCTAAAGCTGGAGGAGTGGAGGGAAGGCCAGGCATGGAGGCTGCTCATTCATTCAGATCCAGCCTCTTGGGGAGTCTGCTGCTGCTGGTGAAAGTCTCAGTGCTGGTGAGTGGGGTGGGGTCGTCACACGCCCCCCCTTCACAGACACCTTCGAGCTGCTGGACCCCACCGACCTGTCCCTACCAGACAGCCGCCGGATTCGTCTGACAGCCCCTGGAGCCCCACCCAGTCACAGTGCTGGAATGTTCTCTACGAGAAACCCACTCCTGTGGATTAAGCTTTGTCCTTCTTGTCTGTCTTATATATTTTTATTTTTTATGGCGAGGTGCAGGTAGAAATAAAGGTGAGCAGGAAGGCCATGGCCCCCGGACACGAACCCAGGTCCTTGGGAGGTCTGCGGACTGCGCCATCTGGAGGCGGTGGACTTAACCACTAAACCAGCAGGCACGCCTTCTCTTTCTTTTAAAGACATGAAGTGCAGCCGACTGGGGCCGTAGCACCAAGTCACAAGGCCTCAGTGTGTGGAGCTATCAGCAAGGGTCCCCTGGGGCTGCTTCTGTGACAGAGAAAGCGGGAGCAAATAATCTCTGTTTCACTCTTCAGTTGTGTGACTCTGGACAAATCCTCCACCTTTCTGAACCTGTTTCTCTGATAAAGTCAGTTGCTTGTTCTTTCTTTGTCCCTGTTTCCTTGGCCTTGTGTTGTGAACCCTGGTCCTGGGGTGAAGCCAATCTTGTAGCCTGGGAGTATAGAATAGGTTTCTCTCCTTGGTCTCAACATGATGAACTGGGTGTCCAGCTCCCGTTTCTCCATCCTACTCCCTCTCCTAACTGCACCCCAGGGCCCCTGCCTTGCCCAGTCTGCCTGCACCCATTGGCTCTGCTGGCCCAGCCCCTGGAGGGGCACACAGCCAGCCCCAGGTGGCTGCCATCTGCACGGTCCCTGGGGGTTTGGGGTTTTCAGGCTGGGACTTCAATGACACTCATCCCCAGTGGCAGGGAGACCCCATTATCCATTCTGCTGCCCAGAACTGAAATCTGGAATCTTCTGAGTCCTCCCCCATCCTTCCTCACCTCTCTCAGTAGCAAAGTCATTAGTTCTGTCATCTCTTCCCTCTCACATCGAGATCCCTACCCCTTGTGGCACTGCCCTTGGCTCTCAGTTGTCCTCATGGCACTTTCCTGGTGTGCAGGAAAGGCAGGCGCTTGGGAGCAGAAACTGTCCTGGATTCTGACCCTGAGGGATTAGAGGGGTGAAGGGGAGGCTCACTCCTTACATAATAGAACAGCCGTAACATTAAGAATCAATCATGTCAGATGAGTGGATAAAGAAGATGTGGTCTAGACACACAATGGAATACTATACAGCCCTGAGAAAAGAGGAAATTCTGTCATTTGCTACAACATGGCTGGAACTCGAGGGGATGATGCCAAGTGAAATAAATCAAAATGAGAAAAACAGATACTGGATGACCTTACTTATAGATGGAATATGAAGAAACAAAGTCAAGGATCACACTCAACAAAAACCAACCCTTGGGTATGCCCTGGTGGAGCAGTGGTTAAGTCAGTCACCTCCGAAGGATGCAGCCTGCCTAGCCCTGGGTTTGAGTCCTGGATCTGGGGGGAAAACAGCCAGCGTGAAGAACTGAAAATGGAAATAAAATAAAATGCTTCCTCCTGTCTCTTCCTGCCCGCCTGCCTGCTTGCCTTCATTCCTGCCTGTACCTTTCCTTTCAAAAAAACAAGTCAAAACCAACCCTTGGACATTGACAACAGAAGTGAGGCTCCCAGTGGGGAAGGGGCAGGGGGTGGGGCAGTGGGGAAGGATGTTTTTTATTTCAATGGCAGGCAGGGTGTGTTGTTGGGTATCTGAGGAATGGGGAACCCACACATACGGGCTTATGTTATTTTGTAAATCAAAGTTACCTCCATACATACTAAATATAAAAAAGAATAAATCAGTGTCCTTCAGTTTGGAGTATGAAACATCATCACGGACGTCTCTTTAAAGGAAAGAAACCTAAACATGGTATGAACACCATTCAAAGGTCCCTCCAGTGAATAGAGACCTTAGAAGTGGACAGTGTAGGGAAACTGGGGTCCTATGAGCAGGCGGGCCGGCCCCAGGTGGCCTGGTGGCCCTTTATAGCAACCCTGGGCAGGTAGGTTTCCTTCCCCAGGTGATGATACCTGGTGATGATGGTTTCTCTCTTCCTGCAGCTGATCCAGAACCGAGTTCACCTCTACAATTTCCTACTCCTGAAGATCATTGACTTCAACCACTGGCTGTTGGGGCTGGCCCAGGAGGCGCAGGGACCCTGTGGCCAGCAGGTCCCCCCACTGCCCGGGCTTACAACCTGCCCTGTGGGCCGGGCTCTCCGGGCTGGGCTGGCACTGATCGAGGTCCCCATGTGGCTGGTGCTGCAGATGCCCAGGCTGGTGTGGGTGACCCTGCTGGGCTATGGCCGGGTCCTGAGCCTGGGTGACCCTGCTGGGCTATGGCCGGGTCCTGAGCCTGGCCCCGCAGCGGCTGGGCGCCTGGGAGCGTCCGGGCCTGCCTGCAGCCACCTGGACAGAGCTGCTCCTGTCCTGCTTGCACAGCCTGCTGCTGACCACCTTACTGCTGCTGCTGCTAACCTGGAGGTTGTGCCGGAGGGCCCACCGCTGCAGCCTCGGCTGGCTGCCTCACAAGGTGGGTGGCGGGCCCAGGCTGGGCAGCAGAGGGCAGGCCAGGGGCACGGGCATGGCCGGGCAGGGTGGTGGGTGGGAAGACAGGCCAGGTGGCCATGTGAGCTCCTGGTGGCCCCTGACTGTCTGCTTGCCTGCTCTAGGCGCTGCTGCAGACCCACGTGATGCTGCGGCTGCTGGCGCCACTGAAGTGCCTGTACTGGTGGGTGCAGGGCACCGTGGCACTCGCCTCCTGGCATCTGGCCTACCTAGTCACCTGGACCACCTGCCTGGCCTCCCACCTGTTGCAGGCTGCCTTTGAGCACACGGCCCAGCTGGCTCAGGCCCAGGAGACTGAGCCCCACGAGGTCCTAGGGCCCTTGTTCGAGCGCCCGCTCCCTGAGCCCCTGGTCCCTGAGGCTGGGCAGGTCCTGACAGAGCATGGAAACCTTAGAAAATAAATGTGTCCCCATCCGCCTCTTCTGGTCTGGCCTGGCCTGAAGTCTCTCTCTCTTCCCGACTGGGCTGGGGGTGTGCACACATGAGTGAGTTCGGTGCATGCACAAACACACATGCGTGTGTGGACATATCTGCGTGTGTTCGTGCACACACGTGGAGATGCACACGTGTGTGTCATGCCATCGGCGCAGGCGTGCATGTTTGCATGTACACATGGACACACATGTGCGGGTACAGTATGTATGCGTAGACACACCACACCTGTGTATGGTGCGCACGTCTGTGTATATACGTGTGTGTATGTAAATATATAATTGTTTTTTGCAAGTGTGCACACTGAGGTGTGCAGGTGGGGTCTGTCTGTGTGTGCGCTTGCTGGGAAGGAAAACGCATTTTGTCAGCATGTGACATCTGCCAGAGAGTAACCATTTCAGATAGTCTTCACTCACGATTATGTTAGATCTCACAGCGACGCAGACATCAGATTATAGCTCCATTTTCCAGAAGAGAACACTGAGCCTCAGGAGATTGAATATTCCCCAGGTCACAGTCAGGGGAAGAGCCAGCCCTGGACCCTAGATTTTTTTGTTTCCTAGAACCCCTAACTGTCTCTGAGTCCATGTCCCTGCTTCTCAGCACTGTGGGGGCCCAGGGCTTTAGGGGAGATGGGTAGTTAGAGACTCTGACCTCTGGGGGGCGCCAGGACCTCACATTTCAGAGATTTAGAAAATTCCTTTGAGAAGTAAACTTCTAAATCAGCCGTCAACTAGCCCATCCATTCATTTACTTAGCCACTCACTTTCCTATCCATCCACTCACCTGTCCGTCTGTCCATCCACCCATCCATCTCCTCCAGAAGAGGGAAACACCCATATCTCAGTACTCAGCACACTCACCGATGTGACCACGTGAACTCAGGCTGCAGGTCAGATGCCCCAAACACACCTTCTTTCTCTCTTAGGTGAGTGAGTCTGTGTGCAGTACAGAGGGAAGGTTTCTTGGGAGTTAACAATCACCCCTGATTCCCTCCCAAGCCCAAGAGTGCTGTGAATGTGGGGAGAGGTTCCAGAGAACTCTGCTCTGCTTTAGACTCCTCCATTCTGGTTCCCAGGGAGTGAAGCCGGGTCCCTGACCTCCTCCTATGTGGACCCGCAAGAGACCCAGGATTCTTCTCTGAGTCTCAGGAGCAGACCTGACCTGCCTCAGACAGGGAAGGGGAGAGACCTGAAGGGCTCCCTGGTCAAGGAGGCAGAACACTGTGGGAAGGGACTGACAAGGCCCCGGTGAACACACACCGCTTGCAGGGAAAGCTGA
This sequence comes from Solenodon paradoxus, assembly GCA_004363575.1. Taxonomy (NCBI): domain Eukaryota; kingdom Metazoa; phylum Chordata; class Mammalia; order Eulipotyphla; family Solenodontidae; genus Solenodon; species Solenodon paradoxus. Next base: position 46,485 of record RJWH01004383.1, read on the forward strand.
ATGCTGAGGTGTGTGAAGTTGGCCCACTGTGGCGCATGGGGACTGGATGGGCCTTTAGCTGCTAGGGATCAAGCTGCTTGTACACAGGGCTGGGGCTTGGGAGCCTGGAGGTGCTGGGGCTGGTGGAGATGGTGCAGGTAGAGAGGGGCTTCAAGAGGCCAGGAGCCCTAGTGGAGTTGGGGAATGGGCTGGAGGCTGGAACAGCCCCTGGCAGAGGGCTCCAGGTGTTGGTGAGACTTCCTTCTACTGAATAAAACAAAACAAAAAACTACCAAAAACACAGAGGTGTTAAGATAAACTCTCTCTTCCTTCTTTGGTTCTAAACATGGAGAGAAACGGCCCAAAGTGTGGGATTGATCTTTCCAGCCACGATTCTTTGCAGAGAGCAAACCTGCACATGGCACCCTTGTAGACAGCGTTGCTGAGAGTAGGGTGCCCTGTACCCGTTATACCGTCAGGCTAGATGCTCTTCTGCATTGGACAACATGCCTCCCACTGTTTATGTCCCTTTCTAATGTCTGCGTTGGGGCCATTCAGGTTAGTGACCTTCTTGCCCTTTCTCCCAATGTTGTGCTGAAGCCTGGGAGGGGCCTGGACTTAGAGGAACTACCTGGGGTGGGGAGGGTACAGGTTGGGAAGAGGCCACTGTCCTGAGGAGCCCCTTCTGACCCTCTGCATGCTGCTCCCACTCCTCCTGCCACATCCCTGAGGACCTGGGACTGAGTCCTCACACCGGAGTGAGCCTGGGCAGAAGGGAACGGGCTGGGCCAGGGGGACCATGGGCCACTGGTTCAGCCGGCCAGAGGGAGAGGCCTGGGGCTGCAGGGGTGTCAGGTGGCACCAGGAGGCCGCCAGGGTTAGGACCCTACTGCCTTGATCACAGCATCTGTTCGACTCACCCTGCACACAGCTGGCTCCCAAATCCTGGCTGTAGCTTTGAGAAGGTCTGGTCCCTACTTTCCACACAAGGGCTCTGTGGGGAGTACTGCCCTGGCTACTGGGTTCTGCGCCCACATATACCTGTGAGACAAGTCTTTAAGGGCTTCCAGGCTTTGTGGAGCAGGGAGCTATTTCTTTGATCTATGCCAGCTGGGAAGGCTTCCTGAAGGAGGGGGCCTTTGAGCTGGGCCCAGAAGAGCGGCCTGTACCATAGCATGGAAGGAAGACCCTGGTACTGGCCTCAGATGGACGCTGCGGTGTGAGCTTTGTCCTCCTTCCTGGATCTGGTGTCTCTGCTCTGTGGGTTCTAGGACACCTGAGTCCACCCTGGGAAGCATTCAGGCTTGGGGTGCTGGGGCAGCGGAGATGGTCTTCCCCCACTCCCAGCCCCCCGAGCCAAGCTCAGAAGAAGGCTTGGGTTGGGCACAGGTGCCTGGGCCCCATGGCCCTACCGTGCCTTTCTCTGTGATCTAAGATGAAGCCCTGTCCCCTCTGGGCCTCAGTTTCCGTATCTGTGCAATTTGGGGTGACCGGGTGATCCCCAGTGAGATAGCTGGCATTCGAGGGACTCCGATGTCTCAGACCCCCCAGCTGGGAGTTGTCTCAGGCTGGAGAGCAGGAGCCTTCTCACACAGGTGGGAGGCATAAGGCCCCTTCTGAGATTGGGTTCCTAGAACACTGTGCTTCCAAGCCTTGAACTAAAGTCTTTCCCTGGCATCCAGGGCTGGGGCTTGGTAGATGCAAGGAGGCTGAGCATCTGCCCTTAGTCAAGTGGGCAGCAGAGAGGCCTTAGTATCAGAGAAACTTGGGCTTGAATCCCGGACCCACAACCTCTTCCCCACCTGTGAACACATACAGTGGCAGCACCTTTGGGCCTTGGGGACATCTGGGGACTGTGTGCTAACAGTACCTAGTCCAAGCCTGCTGTTGGGGACCCTGGGAACCTCAGCACCCTCTCCCAGAAGCTAGGGGACCCCATTCTGAGGCCGAGGGGGAGGGAGGTCAGTCCATCTGTCTCTGGCCTGTGAGTGTGGAGGGGCCGGGACTGCTGGAGGAAAACAAATGGGGGGCGGTTGGGGGGGTCACGGGCAGGGTGGGGGGAACTGGCTGAAGGGCTGGCCAGCAGCTCCACGCAATCTGTCTGCTATGCAGTCCGGGCCTGGCCTGTATTTATTTATGCTGAGCGTGTCTTTATATCAGCCCCTTTCTCATTAATAGGGCAGGAAATGGCTGGAATTGTTACATACCTGGAGGCCCAGGGGTCCCGCTCGGCCAAGACACACAGGGCCCTGGCTGCCCCGCCACAACTTTGAGGGGCCCGCTCCTCAGTCCCAGGTCTCATCTCTGTTCCTGGCCTTTGACTGACCCCCTTGCACGGAGCCCACCTCTCTTGCCTTGGGTCCTGCTCACCCCCTGGAGCCCACAGTCCTGGGAAAAGAGGTCATTTTCATGGCTCTCCCTGTCCCCCAGCTCCCTGTCCCTCCCTGATCCTATCCCAAGCCCGGTGTCACAGGGGCTGTCACAGGCACCTTGGAGGTTGGGGGATGCTGGGCAGACCACAGGCACAGTGTGAGGAAGCAAGTCTCCTGACCTGGGTATGGGGTTCTGCCATCCTAGGGTGGGCGTCAGGGCAGAGACCTGAGAGGTCCTCCTGAGGGTGAGAGTGGTTCTGGGGGCTCTGCTTTCACCAAGCAGAGCTTCAGGTAGGACTGGACAACCCTGAAGCTTCCTCCTTGGAGACCCCCAGCCCAGGGATGGGGGTCCCTCTGCTAACCACCCAAAGGGACCTGACAGGGTGGGGCTCATCCCTGTCCTGCCATCCTGGCCACTCCAGCTCCGCGAGGCTTCCTGGCTCGCTGGGGCGCAGGAGCCCCCTCCCCGGCCCTCACACTGCTCTCAGAACCAGGCCAGCATCTGTCTCCAGGCCCCAGCTCTTGGGCGCGGGCCCCAGGTGGGGCTGCCAGAGCAAAGAGGCGCGGCCCCCTCCCCAGAGCGCTCGCCTGACATAACCTATTAGTGCTTCTCGCTTCAGCCCGCTCCCCCAGCCAGCCTCCCCACCCAGGCCAGACACTGCAGCCCTGCCTGTTGGTCTCCTGGGCTGCTTTGCCAGGCCAGGCTTTGAAGGAGCCTGGGGGACGCCCAACAGCCCCGGGGGGTGTGGGGGGTGTGGGTGGGGAAGCTGGGCCTGCTCACCCCTCCCCTCAGCAGGCCCAGCATTGCTTTCCACTCAAAGGCCTTTCCTAGGGGAGGCTGCTTGGCAGCTGTCCTATGGTCTGGTGCTTGACCTCCAACCTCTGCCTGCAGTGGCCACCATGTCTTAACCGACTGAAAGTTGAGAACTGGGGTCACAGACACGGGGACTGAAGCTTAGAGGAGCTGGGGTTTTCCGGAGGTCCTGCCCTTCGCTCTTAGCCCCGATCTCTCAAACTCTTGTAGGATGTGTGGAAGCTGGTGTCAGGGAAGCTGACTGCAGGCGGCTCCTGGCATTGAGGAAGCTGCAGGGGACTTCTGGTTCCCTGGACTGGAGGCCCAGGGGGCGGGAGGGCTGCTGCAGGGTCTCAGGACACTGTCTGGGCTGACACAGGGGTCTCCCTGGCTGCCCTTCTGCATCTATGGGGAGAGGAGGGCTACCTGGGAACAGACCAGCTCTGGGCTCCGTTTGGGGTTTTCCTCAGACATCAGGTCAACAAGTAGGCTGCAGATGCCCCCGTTCCAAGACCACACTGGGTCACGCTCAGGAGCCCTGTTACTCTTCCTGTCCTGCCTGGCCCAGCCATGTGCCCTTAGGCAGGGCTGGCTCCTCTGGGGACACCGCATCCCATACAGAGCTGAGAGGCACCGGTGTACAGGATCAGACTCCCCACAACGTTTGGATAGACGTTGTCCAGAGAGGGTTTCTCGCAGTAACTGTTACCTGGTCTGTGGAGCTAAAAGGTCACTCAACTCAGGTCCTGCAGGTCTCCGAGAAGCAGTCAGCCTCATTAAAAGAATAAAGATGATCTAGGGTCACCTCCAGAAGCAACCTTTTATCAGAGAAACCCATCTTAAGCTGGGCAAACATCTAGACGCAAAGTTTTGTCATAGGAAGTCGCCCCCTCATGGGAAGCCCCCACCCTGACACCCCAGGCCCCCCTCCCTTTGCTCAACATGTGACATAAGTCCTCAGTCTGTCTCATTTACCTTGACATTGACGATCGCATACATTCTCCACAGATGTCATTCAATTTGCTTTTTCTTCCTAACCTAGTCATTTCTTTGCTCTACCAGCCCGAGAACTTCAGGGGATGGGGTCACTTCCCCTGCTCCCCTAGACAAGGAAGAGGCTTGCTCAGGGCCCAGCTGAGTGGTCAATGAATGGAAAAACCCCTCTCTGTCACCTCCACTTGGCGGCTGAGTGCTGGGGTCAGGGGGCAGTCTAGCTGGGCTCGGGCCTCTCCACTTTTTGGATGGAATAGCAGCATCTGGAGTTGGGTAAGACCCCCAGGCTAGGTTGTATCCTTCCAGATTCTCGTGGGGCTGGACGGTGTCCCCTAAGGGCAGCCTCTCTTCCCACTATGCAGCCAAGGATGCCTGAGTCACCCACAGTGCTGGGGTGGGGGCAAAGGCACTGGCCCCAGCTGCGTTCCCCCACCCACCCCCAAGCGACCTGTGGTTGAGGTGACCTGGGGCCCTCTACTTCCCTTGGGGGGTCCTGCTTGTCCTGACTCTGGACAGGCCCCTGGGCTCTGTCCCTGTTCCCGCAGCGAGGCATGAGCTTTCAGGCTCTGTGGCTCCTGCGTTGGAGTTCTGTGAACCCCTCTTGGCCTGGGGCTGGTGGGCTGGGCCTAAGAAGCTGGAGAGGTGTAAGTGGGGAGGTCTGGTGGCCCAGCACCCCAGGCCCCAGCCCCAGGCCGGGTGCTGCAGCTGAACCTTGCAGCTACTCCAGCTCAGACTGCACACATCTGCGGCCGCGGCCCACCCCCACTCCAGGCCCACATCTGGAGTCCAAAGCCGGCGAGCCGGCTAAACACAGAGCATCTGGGACTCGAAGCGCCTGCTCCCAGGTTAATGCTGTCCATCTGGGCCCCTGGCTGCTGCTCCGCCTGTCTCCGATGTGGAATGCAGGCCGCACATCTGGAGGACTGGAGCCCCGGGGTCGCCCCACCTCATCCTGTCCATGCCCAGCAGCATCTGCCGTCCCTGTTGCTGGGGTTCCCTGTCCTGAGATGGGGGTGCGGCCTGTGTGCGGAGGCTGGTGCTTCCTTTCTGGATGACACGGCTCACAGGCCTTCTCCTGGGGCTGCCCTGGGAAGAGTTAGTATTGACAGGATCTGGACACATGTCCCCTGCCAGGAGTGGTGACAGCTGCCACTCTGCACAGACTCATGCGGCTGTTCCTTGGCATCACATGAAAGAGCCTCTTGGGCCCCCAGAGTTGTGGGCCTGCCCACCCCTCCTGGAGGTGCCTGGAATGCTGCAGGATGTCTCTCTGCTGTGGGGGGAATGGGACTGGGTCCCTGTCACAGAGCCCACCTCCCACCATGCGCCTGGCTGCTGCTTCCTGGGGGCCCTCCCTTCTCTCCTTCTCGGCCAATACTCCTGCTTGGCAGGATGGGGCTGGATGTCTCTCCAGAGGCCCCAGACCCCGAGAGAGACCCTGGAAGAGCAGACCACCCCAGGCAGCGGAGGTTGGCAGGGAAAGACTGCCTCAGGGGCAGGGGTCTGCTGGGGCAGTCAGTGGGTGGTGGTGGCAGGGGTGGTGGTGGCCTGGGTGAGAGGAAATTTTTGAAGGAAAGGTACAGGCAGGAATGAAAGTGAGCAGGCAGGCAGGAAGAGTGAGGAAGGAGAAGCATTTATTTTATTTAGTTGTTCATCTTGGTTGCTTCCCCCTGGCTCTGGTTCTTGAACCTGGCTCCTTGGGGTGTATGTGGATATGTCCGGGGGCCTTTTCTGTTACCAGGGCATGCCAGGGAGGAAACATGGAAATTGCTTAGCAGTGTCCTGGCCTCGGTGCTGTTCTAGACTCTGCCCTCTGACCTCCCTGGGGACACGGGACCCTAAGCAGTGAAAGCATGTGGGAATCTGGTCACCACCAGCAGAGTGGTAGTGAGCTCCTTGTCAAGGGGAATCCGAGCTGGAAGCAGGAAGATGACAGAGGAGCCTGAGCCTTGTTAGACGTCTAGCCCCACACTCAACCAAGTCCTGGAGTTCTGAGTGTTAGGGTCCTGGGATGCTGCCTTCTCTCTCTCAGAGCCTCTTCTGACGGGAGGTAAAACAGCAGGGTGGGCGCCAGGTATTTGGTGTGTGGGGCAGTGGGGGAGAAGGGTCTTGGGAACACAGACGTGTGATGTCAGCATGGGCTGGAGGCTCAGGCCCCTCACTTTGGTGCTGACCTGCCTCCGAGGCCTGGTGGGCGAGCATCAGCCCGGCCATTCTGCATCCTGTGGACAAACTTTATCAGAGCATCGCTGTCCCTTATTGAAAGGAATCCTTTGTGGTGGTGGCCTCCAACCTGGAGGCCCTGGAGTTCCAGGTGATTTAAACCCCAGAGCGTCATGACTCCTTCCACACCTCCTTACCCACAGAAAATTTGAGTCAACAAACATGCAAGGCGGAGACACATAAAAAATAATGAGGACTAGTCTTTACTAGTCTTCACCACGGGCCAGAGAGCCATCTGAGGACTCGACTCGGATTAACTCATTCCCACCTCCCTGTGTAGGCAATGCCATTGTCACTGTGAGCCCATTTTACAGATGGGAAAGCCCAGACTTCATGTTCACTTGACGCTGGGGGTGCAGAGCTGGGATTGAACTGGGGAGGCTAGCTCTGAAACTTCTGCCCTTAACCACAGCTCCATGCCTTTCTGCAGGGAGGTGGGGTATGGGAGAAACAGAGGCAAAGAGAGGGAGGGGTTTTAGGCCTTGGGAAATGATGCTGTCCCCAGCCCAGGAGGAGAAGCAGAAGCAGCTGAGTTACAAGGAGCCATTCTATTCTGTCTCCCCTAGGTGTCTGGCATTGAAGAGCAGTCCCCTGCTAGGTCAAGACTTCCCAAGTCAGACAGAGACAGGCTTTGCATTACTCCACTGAGGGGGCCAGAGATGGTTCCCTGAATTTTCTAGAAGGCAGGGACCTGAGGCTGCTGAGGCCTCCCTTGGGTAGCTGCTGTGCCCAACCTCCTGAGGAACACCTGGGCCTGAGGTGGGGGTGCTGTCTGGATGGTGACACAGAGCTTCCATGACTGGGGATGGGGTCTCCATGGACAGAGGGGGCTTCTTCTCTCTGTTTCTGCTGCCATCTGACCTGCCAGAGGAGGAGAGGCCATCTGGGGACATCGGCATCAGCTTGGATGGGTCTGCTGACCTTCCCTTCTCCACAGGTACCTTCTAACGACGTCCCCCTACCACCACTGAGAGGCCCTGGCCCTCTCAGCACACATGGCAGCCATCCCCCGCAGGTCCTTCCTCTGTTCCCGGCGCCACGAGAGAGCTTCGCCGTGGTAGAATGGGTCACTTCGTCCCCACTACCTTGGCAGGAAGGCATCCTTGTCATCCTCATGTGACAGATGAGGAAACTGAGGCTCAGGGCGGGAAAACTGCGTGCCCACAGATGCCAAGTGAGACAAACCCAGCCTGTCTGGCTCCCTCATGGAGCCCCTAACTCCCACCCCACCCCCAAACGGGGGGCCGGGGCCAGGTTTCCTGGTGCCCCCCCCCCCCCCCCCTAGCTGGATTGACTTCCACTGGGCTCAGCCTGGCCTTCAGGCGGCTGGCTGAGGGCCAAGGGGAAAACAATGGAGTGAAAGGAGCAGCGGAAACCCTCTCGGAAGTGAGGAGGGAGGGAGGCCAGGCCAAGCCAGCAGGGGTTTCTAGACAGGGTGGGTCCGGGGTCCATGGGCAGGGGCAGTGGTGGGGGGAGACAGGGGGCGCTCCAGCCACGCTTCCCGTGTGCGCTTGAAGTGCCCTGACCCGACCCTGCTTGGGGAGATCGGGGCAGGAAGACCCAACACGGAGGTCCTGGGGGGTCAGCGCTCTCCCTGGGGTCCTCAGCCTGAGGAGAAAGTGGAGGAGTCTCCTGGGAAGACCCGGAGTGACTTGAGCCTCATTGTTGAGTTTGGCAAGAGGAGGAAGCAGCTCCTTGGCCCCTGGGCAGGCCGGAAGTACCCAGAGAAGGAGGTGGGCTCCATGTCCCTGCCTCGGGCGGTGCCCACATGCCCAGCTATCTTCCATCGGGGGCCCTCCTGGACCCTTCTCCCTCCTCCCACTCAATGCGATCCTGGACACCCATCGTCACAGACTGGGAAGCTAGCCATGGGCAGGGCGAGCCGGGGCCACACCGAACCCAGAGCCCTTCTTCTGCTATTTGCCAGAGTCTCCAAGCCCAACCACCTGCTCTGGGTCTGTCTGGGTCCCAGGTCTGGATGGGCCTCCGTGCTCCAGTCAGAAACCTACCAGATGTCCTGCCTAAGTGCGTGGGCTGGGAGACTGGTTGTCCAAGTGATCTGTGACACCGGTGGTCCTGCAGCCTTGGCCACTCAGAATCCTCTGACCCCAGCATGGCGGAGTCCTGCCCTGGTCTGGGCATCGGGTTGGGCAGAGTTTCCAGCTGTGACTCAGGACTGGCAGGTCAGGGGTCTGTCAGCTGGTCTGGAGGATGCTGTGACCCAGGGCTCTACCTTGAGCCTTGTCCTGGTGCCCTGGTCTCACTGCCCAACCCACCAGCCCTGGCCTCATGATCGGTGCTTCTCTTTCCCTCTGAGAGCTCATGTCATGCGGACCTGCAAGGGCCCGGTTAGCGCCCCCTCTCCCAGTCCCCATGTTGGAAGGAGCAGCTCTCCCAGTGACATCTGGGGGAAGGTGAAGGTTATTAACAGGCATTCAAGGTGGCAGGGGCTGTCTGCCTTCAAGGTCTGCTTGGGGCCCAATGCCCCAGTCTCCTTCCTCGGAGTTGAGGCCTGGGGACTCAGGGCTTTGACCTTCTCTCAAGCCCCAGACATTTCTGGAGGCCTGTTGAGTGCCAGGCTCTGCTCCAGGAAGCAGAGGTCCTTGTTGGGAGGAGGGGCATCCTGGCTGTGTGTTAACAGGCTCTGGTGACTTAAATCACTGGCCTCAGCTTCTCTCTGACGAATGGGCTTGGACGAGAGATGTGAATGACACTTCCCAGCTCTTGCTTGGGTAAAGCCCACCTCCCTCCTGAACCTTCCATGGTCTGTCACTCATCCCCACTCCCCAGGGCACTGACTCCCTGGCCAGTCTGCAGGCTATGGCTGTGGCCCTCTTTCCTGGGCAGGGCCCAGCTCTGGCCCTTCACCCAGCCCTGCATGGCCTCATTACCAACAGTGAGGGAGGGTCCCCTCCTCAGGGCCAAGCAGTGGGGAGCTCATCAGGGAGCAGACGCTCCCAGACACGCCAGGCCAGTCAACAAACAGGCGACCAAAACAACAAAGACAGATTACGAAACCCAGATTCAGGGAAAGAGGCCACTCGGAGCCTTTCTCCAGGACAGGGGGCGGCAAAACTGGGCCAGGCCTGTGGGTCAGAGCCTGCCTGGCCTAGACTATTTTTGTACTGTCTGGGGGGTGGGGGCTGATGAAATCCCAGCTGCATTTCACCAAAACACTTTCCCCTCAAGCCCGGGCTCCATGTGGTTCAAATTCATTGTCACTTAACTCATCACCCAAGGCTCCGAGCCGCACCCCCTGCCCCCCACCCCACCCCCAAGAAAGACAAAAACACACAGTCTCTGGCACTTGGACTGAGGTGGGCTTGAGGGGCTCTGACAAGCAAGCTGGCTGCCTTGACCTTAGCTGCCCCTGCAGCCCCTCCATCTCCCCGGCTCCCTCCTTGGCCTTGGTCTCCTCAAAGGCAGAAGGATGGGTGGGCTGGGTTGGGGGCCTGCATCCATTGCTGGGAGGAGAAGCTGCTGTGTCCTGAGGTCTGTGCACAGGAATGCCTGCAGGTCACCCAATGGCAATGTCATGTGTGGATATATCTCTGCCAACAAAGAAGTTGTTTTGCCTTGTCTTGCTGCTTTCCACAAACTTCCTCAGCTGGTACCTGAGCTCCTTCACCTGCACGCTGGGTTGGGGTTGGTGGATGGGAAGCAGCCCTGGGGAAGGGGGGTCCCAGCAGGCATATCATGCTATCAGACTTGGGGACGATGACCTCAGCTTCCACACATGATGTACTGACGCTGTGGCTGCACTGGGTAGTGGGACCCCAGTGACCCCCGTGCATCCATCCCACCAGCCCTGACTTTAGCCAAGCCCAGGTGGGCATGTCTCAGGAGGCCCCTGCCTTCCCTCTCTCCATCCTGGGTGCTTCTCCCCCTAGACTGTGGGACAGGGAGGGCTGCCCCATTCCTGGATCCCCAGTGCCCGGCACAGGACTTGGCACAGAAAAGCGGTAGAGCAAATGTTTGATGAATGAATTAATTCATTTCTCAAATCACATCAAAGTGCGATTTTCATTATCTTCAGGCCAGATTAATCCAGAGCCTCGGCTCTCCAGATAAATATTGACAATCTGGCTTGTGTGGATTCTACAGGCGGACTGAGTTCCCCTTCTGGTTTAAGTAGGAAGGAAACCCCAACCCCTTAGAGGAAGCGACCCCTGAGCTCGCCTCTTGCCATGTTGGGGGAAACCTCTCACCCCTGTGCCTGGGGTGACCCCTCTGCTGGGCTGCACCTCTGGCTTTGGGTCTCTGGTCCCCAGACTGAAGGGGCTGCAGGGTGGGGCTGCAGGAGTTTGCTTTCCTGGGCAGGGCCAGGCAGTTCCTGAAGCCCAGAGTTGTTTGGGTGCAAACACTTCCCTGCATTGTCCGGCTGCAGAAGGCAGCCAAGAGTCGAGGCAGGAGGGAGGGAGCTGTGGCAGGAGTTTTCTCGCCTCCACCCCACAGAAGGCAAGAGCCTTGGAGCACACAGGTGGGGCTTGGGAGGTCATCCCAGGCCCTGGGGGATGCAGAGGAACAGTAGAAGGCAGGTGGGGCAGCAGATGGAGACATGAATTAGTCAACCAGAGGATGAGGCTTGGGGCAGGGGGTGGGCAGAAGATGCCATTGCTGCCTCGGAGCAGCCAACGGCCAGCTGATCGCCTCTCTCACCTTTGCTTGTTCTGCTGCGGAGGCTTCTGGCCAATGACAACTTTTCTGGGGACAGTGGTTCTGGAAATGGGGTCTCCTGGAGGTTGAGAGGGGGATGTCCCCAGGGGATGAGACTGCCCCATCTGCTTCAGGTCCTTTGAACAAGACCCCTGCCCCCACCTCCTTTCGCTTGTCCTTGGAACTGGAGAAAGAAGTCTGGAAAGGGTCTCTTCTGAGTGAAAATGGTGGCGGTCACTGCTGTTTTCCATTTTGAATGTGTTACCCAAGCGATGCTTCTTGGGAAGCTGTTTTAGAAGAGACCAAAAAAAAATAACCAAGAAAAAACCTAATAATGAAAACAACAACAACCACAACAAGAGAAGGTCTGGATAAGTCAGGGATTCAGGAAAGTTGGAGAAGCTTCTCTCTTGCAGGATTTCTCAGACCCTTTAGTTACTAGTAGGGACTTTGCTCTTCTAAGGACCCCAGTGTGCAGTGTTTTTTACATGCATTTGGTTCTGGTGCCATTTTTCCCTTGGAATCTTTTTCAGGACAAGTGGATCGTACTCTGGGTCACACAGTTTTCAAGGTCACTGTAGAGGTTACTGGAGTTGATGTGTCAGATCACCCAGCCGAGATGGCGGCGGTGGGTGAAAGTGTGGGAAACCACCCTTCCTTTCAACACAGGGTGAAGGTGGTCACTAGAGGCTCCCTGGTGTCATGCTTGTGTGGATGATTGGTGCATTTCTCCTTGGTCTCCAAGGGGGATGAGCCGCAGGTGGACAGAACAAGGAGGTCAGGACAGACCTTGTCTGTCTCTCTAATTTATTCTGAAAATAGGTTAAGTTTGAGGTCGCCCTCCATTCAACCCTGGCCAAGGTTAGGCAAGACCCAGGCAGCTGGGAAAGCTGGGAGACTAATCTGAGGCTCCGGAAAGGGCATTCCCGGCTTCCAGAGAGATTGGACTCCGAGCCCAGATGTGCGGCTGAATTCCCAGGACTCAGAACATGCTGGGTTCTCACTCTGCAGCTTCCGGACTCCTCCCCCACTGGAGTGCTGGACCCCCACCCTGACCATAGTGAGGGGCTTCCTGAAGGAGCCAAGTTCAATGTTCAGGTGATCACATTCAATCTCGTGTCCCACTTCTAAGAATGGCAGCCTGGCTTTGCCGCTCTTGTCCATTCTTCTCCAGCACTTGTCCTATGCTGACACCCTGGCTTGCGACTGGAATTCCCCAACTCTGCCCTTGTGCCAGTTTCCTAGGTCCCAGGTTTCTGTCGCTGCAACCCACCGACTGGCTTCCCATTAACATGGGCTGATCCGCTTCGGGTGTGCCTGGGCCCCAGGCCCCAGCTGCTGCAGAGGTCCTTGTCAATGAGGCTGTCTGAGTGTCTTCCTCATCACAGAGGTAACTCAGCTGGGTGGTCTGTCCCTATTCCGGTGTGTAGCCCCCAACTGCCCATGGGACTTGAACACCAGACAGCATGAAGGAAACTTTCTACTCAAGCCTGGGGATAAGACCAGGTTTTGCTCACTCCTACATTCATTCAATTACTTACGATTACTGTCAACCTGTGTGTGTCACCATAGTCACCCCTAAGCCAGTGGTTCTTGAGTGTATGTCATAGACCCTGGAAGGCTTGCTGACGCACAGACTGCTGATTTAGTAGATTTAGGGTGGAGTCTGATCATTTGCATTGCTATCAAGTTTCTACAGAATGTTGATGCTGCTGGTCTAGGGAGGTCAGATCTAAGCCATTATCAGCTATTAACATCCACGTATGGACTAGCTTATCAGACCATTGAAACCAGAAGCTTCCTCCCACAAGGGAGGACTGGACAGAGCAAGGCTTGTGAAAAGGCCTGGACCTCAGGGGAGAGCAGGGAGACTTTGCCGAGACAGATAGAGGCCCACATTGCTGGTTGGGGGCATGGGGGAGCATCTCTGTCCTTTTTTGAGGCTGGGCAGGGCCCCAGAGTTTGGGCTCTAGGACAGGAGGGAGACGGGTAGGCCTGGGGAGGTCTGGGGCCACACTGAGCAGAGGCTGGGTTGGGCCGAGGGCCCAGTGCACCTGACCCGCGGGGCTGGGAACAATGGCCGGGCCGGTGCTGCCTGGCCTGCTGCCTCTGCACATCTCTGTTTTCCTTCCCAGCCCCGATCTTCCCCAACTCCTTGCTCGCTCCCTCTCCGGCGGGCCCATCCTGTCCGCTGGCCCCTGGACAGCACATTCCTTCGTGCTGATCTCTTCCAGGCGGCAAGTGCACGTTCTCACAGCGAGGCGGGAAGCAAGGCCAGAGACCCGGCCACGCAGAAGGGGGGCCGGGCGGGCCTCCTCGGGGCCCTGCTCCTGCACCTGGAGACCAGGAGACCAGAAGACACCTGCGGGGAGAGAGGAGGGTCCTCTCAGGTGGGGGGAGGGTCCCCAGGAATCTGCCAGCCGTGTGAACTTGACCACTTTTCCTGACCCCCATCCTCTGCTCCCAGGGCTCCGCACTGAGCCCTTCTGGTCCCCGATGTTGCACAGCGACATCAGCCTCTGCAGAACGTGGCCGGGGGCCAGCTGGCCTTGAGCATGATCTGCTCCTTGTGGGGGAAGGCTCAATGCCAGACTTTGGTCCCTTCTGGAATGTGATTTCCCCTGGGTCAGGCCACCGTTCTTGAAAGTCCTGCGTGCTGCTGGGTGGTGGCAGCAGCATAGGGGTCCAATCCAGGACAGCTCTGCCCAGTCTTTCTTTGGTCCTCACCTTGCATGGAGACAGGCTCACTGTGACCCCCACCCTGCCCATTGGGTGAGCCCAAGGCCAGGTTGGGTAGACCTGGCCAAGGTGACATAACATGTCTCTCCCTTCCCCACACCTGGTGGTCCCCATGTTCAGGGGTCTGCCACCCTTCAAGCAGAAGGAGGACTGCGGCTCATGTCTTGGGGTCTTTGGAGTCTTTCCCAGGCAGTCTCTGCTGGGCAGGGCTCTCCTTGGGGTCGGGCTCAAGTTCAGCCTGGGGTCGAGGTCAGGATCAGGGCTTAATCTGGCATCGGGATTAGGGTCTGAGCTCCACCTGAGCTGGGCTCAGAGTTGGCCTGCAGATCGGGCTGGAGTTCAGTCTAAGGTGTGGAGCTGGGTTTCATTTTTCTGTCAGCCATGGTTGGGGGTAGCCTATGGTGGGTGTCGGGGTCCCTCTGGGTTTGGAGATGAGACCCAGATTAGTCTCAGACTAGTTCAGTGTGAACTGGGACGGGACCCTTGTGAGGACCAGACAGAGGCAGGTGGATGTTACAGGTGATCCCTGTCACCTTCCTGCTACCCGAAGCCTCAGAAGGGGACTCAGAGTCAGAAAGAGGGCTGGGTCTGGTTTTCTTTAAAACGTGTTCTGATGCCTGTACTGGGCATGTGGACAGGGCGTGTGAGAGGGCGCTCGACCCTCTCCCTGCCCACTTTCCTCCCTGAGAAGCTCCAAGTTTGAGAGCTGTGCGGTAGGAACTGAATCTCTCAGCTTGAGCTTCGATGTGGTTGGCAGGGGGAGGACAGTGGGCGGAGGAGCTCGACTGGGCGGGGGAAGGAGGAGGCACACACAGGCAGGAGAGAATTTCCTGGAAGCCACCGGATAAGCGTCTATAGCCAAGGAGTCACCTACTGTCCCTTGGTGGACAGTGGTGCCACCCCTATAGTCAAAGGACCTCCTTCCCTGGAGTGGAGGTTCTCAGACTGCCTGGGCTGTGATTTTAACTTCAGGGCTCGGGCGTGGAATCAGGCGTGGGGGCATGACCCCGGGGCTGGACCCCAGATTCCCCAGCACTGTCCAGTAATTGACACCTGCCTCTTGCATTGGTAGAGGCACATGGTAGGGCAGGTCCAGGGAACAGGAGCTGGGCTCAGCCTCTGGTCGTTCTCTTGATGGCTCAGCTCAGCCCCCTAATTTGGCCTCCTCCTGTCAAAGCCGCAGACACAAAGGAGAAACCCCGATTGACGTCAGGCGAAGCGCCCACAGGGCCTCTGTCTCTCCCAGAAATTTGGCTCTGGTGCCCAGCGTCGGATGTCTGTGGTTTTCAAAAGGTGAAAATCGCCCATGGCCCTGCTTCTGCCTCTCCACCCAAAGCTGGCGAGACAGGCGGTTTGTAAGAAGGTGGGCTCTGGGGTCCTGGGCCTGGAGTGCAGAGCCCCACCCTGTGCTGATGACGTCCCCACCTTAGGCCCCTCCCTTCTCCCCAGTCACCCCACCCACTGTCAACCCTAATCCTGGTAGATCCTCCCTGCTATCCCCACCAGCTCTTGCTCCTGCCCCTTCTGCCTCTTCTCCTTCCCCATCTCCTACCGGTCAAGGCCCTGTAATCTGTGTCCTTCAGCTTGCAGGCGCCCACTGCCCAGTACTCCTGGGGTCTTCCTGGCTCATGGGTCTCAGGCCCTGTCTTACCCATCTCTGTCCCTCTGAACAGCCCAACCTCACACATTGTGGGTGCTCATTGAGACTTTGCTGGGGCAGGAGGGACAAATTACTCCTTCAATCTCTGTCTTCACTCATGCTTTACCCGCTTGGATGCAGACATCTGAACCACTGATTCCTGGGAACCTTTTTGTGTCTCAAGCTGTGGCTGCTGGGAAGAGGGGAAGGGGTGGGGAGGGAGCCAGATGTCCATTATGCCCTCGGTCAGCATGACCTGGTTCAGCCCAGGGATGGCCCTTCTGCGCAGAGCACTGTGATGATCAGGCTCTCTCAGGGTCAGCCCACGTCATCAGGCCGGTTCTGCCTCCTGATGCCTGCCCGGGCCCCCTCTTTTGCCCTCGAGGGACCCATAGTCAAGGATGGATGGGGAGAGAAACTTCACCTCTGCTTCCCACCTGGAGTCTTCTTGACTTCTGCTGGAGCCTCATGGCCACCGGCGGGCTGTGTAGATGACTGCTTCCCTGGGCCCGTGGCCCCCTCACAATGGTCAATCTGACAGTGGTCCTGCTTTACTTCATCCTTTGGTTTCTTATCTTTTGTGGAGCATGATCCAAGCTGCTGACTCTGGCCACCGCTGCCCACCTTTGTCTCTCCTTTCACTGTCTGTTCTTCCATTGCTCCTCCAGCTCCTGCCAGCACCGTTCATTTCTTGGAGCCGATACCCAGCCCCTTCTCAGGCTGCACGTCCCAGCTAAGCTGGGGACAGTCCTCCCCCTTCCTTCCCCAGGCACCCCCTGGAACTTGAAGTTGGTATATGGGCAGCCTGTGCTCATCCTCGGAACTCTGTGCCATGAGCATCTCAGACAGAGAGTCACTGTATCACCTGGAGAGAGCCAGCATCCTTTGTCATTTTATTGATGAGACTGCTAGGGCCTGAAATGGGGAAGGGACCATCCTGAGGTCACACGGACAGCTAGCTCCCCTTCAGTGTCTCTGCTTTTTTCTTTTTAAAGGAAAGGTGCAGGCAGGAATGAAGGCAAGCAGACAGGCAGAAAGAGAGAGGAGGAAGAAGCATTTTTATTTAGTTGTTCCTCTTGGTTGTTCCCCTTGACCTCCAGAACATGCACCTGGGTCC
This sequence comes from Solenodon paradoxus, assembly GCA_004363575.1. Lineage (NCBI taxonomy): Eukaryota > Metazoa > Chordata > Mammalia > Eulipotyphla > Solenodontidae > Solenodon > Solenodon paradoxus. The sequence continues at coordinate 62,996 of RJWH01004383.1, forward strand.
TTGGGATGTAATGCGGACTGCGCTCGAACAGAGGCAGTGGACCAAACCACTGCTCCACTAGGGTACACCAGGGCCTTATTTGCAATTTTCCTTTTGCCGCTCTATCACTGTCTCTGCCCTGAGTCGTCTGAGTGGGTTTCACAGAGGAAAGAACTCTTGGGGAGAACACCTCTTCCAGGAAGACATCATGATTAATCCTCTTGCTGAACCCTGGACACAGGCTGCTGTCCAGCTGTCTGGGCATCTGCTACCTGGCACAGTGCCGGTGAGCATCATCATCAGGATCTTACTGTCACCCCTGGTACCCTCTGAACTGGGGAAAGCCCTTGTCTTTTATTTCTTTGTTTTTGGCCCTCATTTACTATTTATAGAACAAAGGCCTTGACCTTGCTGTATTTCCAGGCTCTGTTGTGGACTTAAGATTTGATGGGGGAGGCTGAGCCCAGGGTCTTGGTGACCGCCTCCTGTCTGGAGGAACTCAGGAGTGGGGAGGTGGTGTCCTGGGTGAGAATCTGCCTCAGAGTCTCAGTCACTCTGTGGCCTCAAGTAAATTCTTCTCTGGGCCCCAGTTTCTCACAAAATGGGACACCGCCAGACCTGGCCTCTTGCAGGGCGACTCACTGCTCCATCAGGCTTTCAAGGTGTTTGCTAAGTGGAATCGCCCAGTGCAGGTGCATGTGCAGGCTCAGCCGCCCACCGTGCTCCCCACGGAGCTGGGTTCTGGGGACATTGGGTAGATGACCACGCGTGGTGCCCTGCCTCGGGAACGTGGCAGGTGTCTGGATGCTGCGTCCCCAGGCGACTTGTGCCGGCAGCTTTCCCAGCAGCTCGTGCTCCATTCCCAGCCAGTCCCACTTCTGGGCAGGCCCCCCTGCTGATGGGAAGGGTGGGGGGCCACTTGGCACTGACCCAGCCTGGCCAGCCGCCCACCCCATGTTTTGTTCGCAGAGTTTGGAATGTCCTGGGACGCGGAGCTCGGCTCCCTGGGGAGACACTGGTGCCATCTCCTTGATCTCATCGCTGGACAGGTCTCTCCTTCATTCCAACTCGGGACTCGGCAGGCTCCCAGCCCCAGCTGCTGCCAGTCCCAGTCTGTCTGTGTCTGTCCCAGAACTGGCAGCTCAGATCCGTGCAGCTGGGAGCCGGGGGGCTTCCGGGGAGAGGCGGGCGGTGGTTCTAGGGCCCTGGGCACGCCTTTGAGCAACTTCTCTGCAGATACTCTCCCAGCCGGCTCTCTTCACAAACTCCTTTGCCCGCGACCCCTGACACTGGGACCCTGAGGTCTGTTCGAAATGATGTTCTCAGGACCTCATGGGCTTGGGAGAGGGCAGAGCACCCAACCGCCCTGCTTTCTGTTCAGTGTGCAGTGTCAGGGGAGCGGGAGGTAGAGAGGTAGAAAGACACACGTGCGGGTTTTTTTCTGGAGTCCCTGTTTTAAGGGTCCTTACCTGTACTTGATTAATGATAGGATGAGATTGGGCGGAAGACTAGGGAAGTTAGGGACCCTGTTCAAGAAGGATCTCATCTCACTCGGTCAGCATGCACCTGGGGGTGACTGGACACTCTGATGGCTTGGTCTCACCTGCCCAGGTTGGGCCCACCTGGCTGGGGAGAGGGGAAGCACAGCTATTCCTGTGGTCAGAAATGTGCCAAGGTGTGTGTGTGTGCTCACGCGCCTACCTGAGTTAGTCCTGAGCTCCCATTTCAGGAAGGAGATGTTTCCTTCTGCTGGCGAAACTAGCTCACACCTGGCTGCGTTGTGGGGTCCAGGGTGACCCGGAGAACAAAGAGGAACCCTTACCCAGGGCAGGGGGTGTGGGGAGGCATGGTGCCCCAGACAGACCCCTGTGGTCTGTCCTCAGCTGGGGTAATCCCTGTCCTGATGTAGGTCAGCACTCGCCCCGGGCTTGGGTAAACTCTGCTCTCTCCACATCATTAATGAGGAGACTAAATAAGTCAGTCCCTCTGGCAGGTCCCCCTGCCCCCCAGGCAGCATGGCTGGAGCTATTAATATTCCCTGTGTTTATGACCCGCTGCCCTTACTGACAAGCTTCTCTCTCAAAGCCGTTGGAATTAATTTTGTGAATCAGAATGGGGGGGGCGGGGGGGGGCGGCGGTGGGCAGCCTGTTGGAATCCAGAACGATGACATCTGTACCTCCCGCTGCGGCGGGTCCCATTCGCTAATTCTATAAAACAGTCACAGTGTCCAGCCCAGCCCGGGGCCGCCTGCCTGACCGGGCTGCCTCATACCTCTGCTATGTGCTCCCCCCGGAGGGGCCTGGCCCTGGCCCTGATGATTCAAGCCCCCTGACACCTTGCACTGATGTCAGTGGGAACTGAGGCCTGAGGCCTGGGACCTTCTGGCCTGCTGTCTGAACCCACGCCCTGCACAGGGCTTGGCCCCAGCTCGTGACTCTCGTGACCTTCCCGTGGACGCGGCCTTGCTGGGAGAGGAGGCCAGGACAGACAGCCTCTCCCTCGCGCTGTCCCTTTTTGAGAGCTGCCCGAACTGGCGCCGGGCCGTCCCCTGGCCTCTTTGGGTTTCGAGGAGGACTCGTTCTAAAATTAATATGGGAGAATTTGGGGAATTTGTGAGCAAGTTCCCAGAGAACCGCAGCTGCCCTGGGGACAAGGGTCCCTGCCTATTCCCACCCTCCCCTTATACTCATTGTCCCAACTTTCTATACGCAGGGATCCTCTTTGGGCAAACTCGCTCCACGAAGGGCAGGGCAGGATGCCTGAGCTCTGTGCACTGGGGAAGGGTCTTCTAAAGTCACTTCCGCCATGTTTCCGCGAGTCTTTACGCAACATCTTCTCTTAGTCATTTTCACTACCACTTGAAAATCTTTTCTCCCATTCTGTGAGTTGTCTTTTTACTTTCTTGACCGTAGCCTTTGAAGCACAAATCTTTTTTCATTTTGATGAAGTCTCAATTTTCCTTTGGCCCCTTGTGCTTTGGGTGTTATTGCTAAGTCACCATGGCCACCTCCAAGGCCATGAAAATGAGTCTCTGTTTTCTTCTAAGAGTTTTATAGTTTTAGCTCTTACAGTTACATTTAGCACTTACATTTAGGTCTTCCGTCTATTTTAAATTAATCTTTGTGTACGGTGTGAGGTAGGGATTCAACTTTATGTCTCCCTACCTGATCCAGCATCACTTATGGAGAAGACAGTTCTTTCCCCATCAAATGGTCTTGGCATTGAAATCAATTGACCATAAACATCATGGGTTATTTCTCACTACTAATCCACTGAGTGATATCTCTCCTTATGCCAGGATCCAATTCTTGGCTACTATAGATTTATAATAATTTTTTCCGCTTTTTTAAAAGGACGGCTATAGACAGGCATGAAGGTGAGGAGGCAGGGAGGCAGGAAGCTAGAGGAGGAGGAAACATTTGTTAATTTTACTTAGTTGTTCATCTTGGTGGTTCCCCGCTGCCTCGGGTCTCAAACCTGGATCCTTGGGATGTACGTGAACTATGTCCAATGGCCTTATCCATGAAACCACCAGGGAGCACCTGGAGTTAGTGTTAAAACCAGGATGCGTGAGTCCATTTGAGACCTCTTGAAAAAATCTTACAAATTTAGGATGAGTTTTTCCATTTCTGTAAAAAACATGGAGATTTTGATAGCAGTTACATTGAGTCTATTTTTGGTGGTATTGTTAGCTTAAGAAAATTCAGTCTTATAATCCATGAACATGGGATGTCTTTGCATCTATAGAGAACTTTAGTCTCTTTCAATGATGTTGTGTAGCTCTCTGTGTACAAGACTTCTATTTCTTTTGTTTCATTTATTCCCCAGTATTTCTTTCCTTTTGATGTTCTTATCAATGGAATTATTTTCGTAATTTCATTTTAGGTTAAGTCATTTAAAATAGGATTTAGCCTACAGAATCAGCATCTGCCCCCAACTCGTTAAGACCCCTCTTATGTAAAAACTGAGTTCTACTTGTAACTGCTCCTCTTAGGTCAGTCATTTCCCAGAGTCTGCTGGGGGGTAAGCCTCTCAGGGGGACATTTCATTCTCCTTCTAGGTTTCCCTGCCTCCAAAATCTCTCTGCCCCAGCATGACTCCTCCCTCTGCTCAAATGATTCTTCTCAATAGAATAGCCTCGCCAACCTGTTTAAAGTCTCCAATGACACCTCATCTTATCCACGTGAAAACTGTGTGCTCTTTGTCCCGTTTAAGACTCTCCATCCTCATTTAAGACCTCTGCTATCAGCTCTGCACAGATGGCCCTCACAGTCCTTCTTTACTGAGATGTCACAGATGCTACAAAGTCATCAGACTCAAGGGTGGCTCAACCACAGCAGCAGGCCAGTTCCCGCTCTGCTGCATCCATCTCTACCCCAGCCGCTCCTTCCTTCTGGCTTCCCAAATGCCGCCTCCTCCTTCCTCAACTCCCTACACCCGTTACTTCCTAAGACCTCATATCTGTGCCCTCTTCTTTCTCTATGGTCACTTAATTGAAACTTCATTCTATCCTGCACACATAGCCTAGGTTTATCTTCCTACGACTTGGATCTCCCTCCTTAAAACCCTTGGAGCCCTGACCCCGACCCCATGGTCCCCACGAACAGGTCCTGAGATTCTGAACTTGCCCAGCTCTGCTCATTCCCTGCATCCTCTGTAGACCCCCGCCACCATCTCCGTGTCTGTGACAGCTCCTCACCTGGCTTGCCTGGCAGTCCTGCTTGTGCTCACACTCACCTCCAGAGCCACCTCTTTACACCCCAACTCCCAGGTGGAGTGTTTCTTCCTTCCAGATGTTGGCACCTGGCACGCTCCATCTGTCTCCCTCCCTGGGCCAAGACCAGGCCTGGTCACCAGCTGGGCACACCTGGAACAAGGCAGCTGAACACTGAGGGGTGGGGTGGGAAAGCACACGCTTTGGGGAAGGCTAGATTTGGTGGCCCGATCTGAGCACTGTGATATGAGGAGTCGCTGGAGGGTCTGCGGAAAGGCCTGCAGACGGCTAACGGGACTCTACCTACATGGGGAGGGGCCTGGGTGAGACTGTGCGCTTGGGTCCCTGATCCTCCTAGCCCCGCCCCTCAGGACACACCTTTGCCAGCCAACCCCCCACCTGGGTTCACTTGATCTTCCTGTCCTGTCCAGGCCCCTCTGTCCATCCCCTGTTGCTTCCTGACTCATCAGTCTGAGCTCCTGCAGGTGGAACTCCCAGCCTGCTTCTCAGTGTCTCTCCAGGGTCCGCAGCTCTCTCCCGCCCCTGTGCTCACAGCCTCACTGGGGCTCTACCGGCCTGCCCTCTGCTCTCCGCTTCTCCATGGGCATGTGTAGCCGTCTGTCTGGCTTGACCCGAGGCTTCTCAAGGGCAGGGACTCAGCGGGCCTTTCTCAGAATTGCCAGAACTCAGCACCGGCCTGGCCCAGGAAGGGCTGGGTAAATGGTTGAAAATGGAATTTTTTGGAAAATGACTTAACTCTTTCTTTTCTTCTCTCCCAGAGATATCATTGAGGAGAAGAGTAGCCTCCCGATGGGGGCTTGGGGGTGGGTGGGATGGGATATAGGCTTGGATTGTGGGGAGACTGTTTGTATATCACTAGGGGTGATCCCAGTGCCTTTTAAGGGAGAGGGAGCATATGAGGGCCAGGCAAGGAGCACCTCTCCTCTCTGGACCGCAAGCATTGCTAGATGCCTGCCCCTGCCTGGGGACGTCTCTCTGTTCCCCAGGGGTCTGCCCCTAGCTCTCTGGCCCTAAAACTAATGTGTCTAGTTGTGTAGCCTGGCTTGGTGTCCCCAAACATGCACAGCAGCCCTGGGCCCCCGGAGGCGGTGTGCTGGGAGGAAGCCACCGGCTGGGCTCTGAGCTCTGAGCTCCCTGTGCTAGGTTCCCGTCTCCGCCCCACGGTGGTGCCTGCTGCCAGCGTCTAATCACTTCCATCTGCCCTGCTGACTCATGGGGCTCCAGCTGTCAAGGTTCTAAAAATTTCCAAATTCTTCCCCACCCTGCCCTTCCAGGCTAGTTCTGGCCCTGGTGGCATTGCCATATACCCACCCGATCACAAGGAGCAGGGAGGTTGGTGGCAGAGGGGAGCTTTGTCAGGACACTGGGCAGATGTGACTTCTGATTCCTTTTCCTCCAGGGGAGTCCCTGACGACAGCAAAGAACGTGAAATCTGAGAATCCGGCATGAAAGAGGACATTGGAACAACATGCCCATTTTACAGATGGGGAAAACGAGGTTCAGAGCTAGTAGCAGAGCAGGGTATAGAATCTAGGCCTTGGGAGTCCAGCCTAGGGCTCTCCTCACTCCTTCCTCCCTCTCTGTCACTCTGCTCCCCGCTTCCCTCCCACCCCCATCCCACTCATTGGCTGTCCCTTTGGGCCATGGAAAAGGCAGCTTCAGCCCTGATCACCCTTTCCCAGAGACCAGGGCCTCTCGGTGACCAGAAGGGGTAGAGACCCCACCCCTGGCCTCTCCCCAACTGGCTGTTTCTCCCAGCTTCCCCAGGGATACCTCCTGAAGTGTTTGTACCTAAACAGTATTTCCAGGACAACTTACATTCCCGGGGAGTCAGGGCTGAGAAGGGGTAGGGAAGGAATGGGTCCAGCTATGAATACCCCCATGACCTGGAGTCCCTCTGGGTTTATGGAACTCGGAGCCTGGGATGCTGGCCCACCCTGGGATGATCTCAGACAGAATCTGAGGGTGACTCTGTCCCCTGCCTTTATAGTGCCTAGTCCTTGGATAAACTGTGTGTATAGGGGGAACAGAGTCCAGGAGTGCCCTCAACCTGAGGAACAGAGGGGCTACCTTCAGGTGACTGGCTCCCAGGAGCCCCCTCTTCTTTCTCCTGCTATTCGGGGAGAAAGTCAAAGCTGGGGACTATCTCCCAGGTTGTCCTCTGCTGTCTAGATACCTTTGTCTAGTCCCTGTTTCTCTAAGATGAAATCCCACCTGCTTGGCAACTCTTACCAGGCGATGCATGGAGGCTCAGGTTATGTGGGCATCCCCATCTGGCCCTACCCGCTGCCATACTGGACACACACCCGCCTCGGGACAGCCCCTCACTTCCCACACCAGGCCTGTATCTCCTTCTCCCTTTCTCCTGCAAGCATAGCTCAGCGGTCAGGCCTCCTCCTTCTAGGCAGCCAGAGGACATGGGCCCCTGCCTGGAGCAGACCCACAGGCCCTCAGCTCCTCTGTGTGCAGGGATCAGGTTCTCAGTCTACGTCTCCCCCAACCCCCTCCTGGAGCAACTTCGGCTTGCTTCGGTGCACCAGAGCCTGAGCAGGACCTGTGGCCTGAGTCCCACCCCTCCTGAACTCCTCAGTCTTTGTGCAGATGTCCCCAGAGTGTGCCTATTCTGTCCTGGTTTTCTTTGAGACCCTGGAGGGTGGGGCATAGGTGGCATGTTCAGGACCAGGTTGGCAGGAGTCAGTGGGTGAATGGGTGACCTAGGCAATGCTATGTGGCAGAATGGATAAGAGGAAGTGTGACTGGGAGGGCCCGGGTCTCTTGCTGAATACACCCCATGCGAACCCTTTCTCTGAGCCCCCTCTCTCACCACCCATCCTCACTCTGAGCCCCTTAACCCACCCTCCTTCTTATTAACGCTCTTCCCCTAAGCATACCCACTCCCCCCAGGCCTCCAGCGGGTCCCCAGGCTGGCTCTTCCAGGCTCTCTCAGGTCGTAGCTTCCTCGAGCCACGGGCAGCAAGCTGTCAGGCTGCTCCAGGTCCAGGCCTGGGTGCTGTGGCCTCCCTGCAGGACCTGGCCCGGGGCCAGGCATTTTCTGGGGGGACTTCCCCCACCATGGCATTCCAGGAACGCAGCCCCTGCACACGCAGGCCCCCTCTGCAACGGTAAGAGGCGCTCAGCTCAGTGGACTTTTAAGGATCGAATGGGGAGCGAGCTGTCCTCCAGATCTGGCCCCGGCTTGGAGGGGCTTGGCCAGGTGCCCCGGTGGGGAGAGGTCTCCACATTCAGATCAGGAATCAGCCAGGCCTGGAAGAACGCCGGGTCTAGCTGGAACTTATCCTCCCTTGGTCTCCACTCGGTGGTGCTCAGGGCTGAAGACCCCAGATCCTCTCCAGCAGGGGTTCTGTACCAACACTCGAGGCCTCTGGCGTGGACTGCCCACCCTGAGCTGGGGCCTCCGGGTGCTTTTCCGAAGGGTCTGGAAATGGATGACTGTCTCTGTGCCCATGAGCATAGCCGCCAGGTCAGTGTGGGCCCATGACTTTCTCCAGTAGTCCTGAGTTTTATCACCACTGCCATTTTATGGATGAGAAGACCAAGGCTCACAGAAATTAAGTAATTGACAGCAGGTAGATGGCACCGGCAGGATTTAGACAGTCTGGGGGCACAGAGATAGGCTGAGGTGAGGAACAGGGCCCCTCTCCTCCCCCTCCACCCCATAGGCTTTGCCTTTCACTGAAATTTTAGCTGGCTCCCCCCACCCTCTGCTGTCAGGTGGCTCCTTCCCATCTGAGCACATGTCTCCCCAGCCTGCATGCTTGTGTCCTCAAGGTCTAGAGACTCTGAGCAACACGACTGTGTTACTTGGGGCCTGACCCCTCAACCCTGACTGACCCAGGCTCTTCCTAGAGGCTGGAAACGGCTTCCCCTGCTCCAGCCCTCCTGTGTCGGTAATGGGTCCCTGGCTCACAGGTGTGACTCCCAGACCTTCAGACTGCCAGTTCTGCACTCTCCTGTGGGGTCTGCCTCTGCCACTGGTCCCTGGCTTCCAGGAGAGCATGCCATGTCTGGGTGATCCTGAGCCCTGGCGTCACCCTGCACAAGCCAGACTTGGGACAGAACAGATTCTTTAATTTTTTTTTTTTTTAAGGTAACATGCAGGCAGGAATAAAGACGAGTAGGCAGGCAGGAGGAGGAAGGAGGAAGATGCATTTGTTTATTTTATTTAGCTGCTCATCTTGGTTGTCCCCCTAGGACCCGGGTCTTGAAACTGGGTCCTTGGCATGCATGTGGACTGTGTCCAGTGGCCCCATTTACTCGGTCACCATGGCAGGCTGAAAAAGGATTCTTGAGGATGCTTGGAGGTGCCAAGATTCCAGTTTCTGCGGGAGGGAGTTCCGTTCACCCCACGGGCCACCGAGAATGTCCCTCCCAAGGCCAGCCAGCTCTTTCCCCACCCCGACACTGCTGCGTCTCAGCGGTTTCCTGGAGGGCCTGGACTTGAATGTGGGATAGAGGGCATCTGGACTCACGTTTGTTGTTCCCCTCTGTCCTGATGTTACTGACTGTCTCTGCCCCTCCAGCAAGGGGAGCCAGAGGGAGGGTGTGCCTTCCAAGGCACTCCGGGCCAGTCGCACAAAAAGCACAAAGGATCCGGAGGTAGGGGCTACTGTTCCTGTCTTCCAGACGAGCATCAGTGGCCTCAGAGAGGCCGGAGAGCACAAGGGTGGGGTCAGGGTTTAAAATCAGAGGGCTCTGACCCAAAGCCTGAGCCCTTTCCTCTTCCCCAGTCTTGGAGGCCCTGGTCTGGGTCAGAACTGCTCTGGGCGCAGCACCGTCGAGAGGTGGACAGACATCTCCACAGGGCTCATCGCCTCAGGCGTGCAGAGAGCCGTCCACACCCCACGTACACTGGCTGCCAGTTGCCCGGGGTCAGCCCTCCCTGCCAGAGAGCCCTCTCAAAGTCACCTCCCCGGGAAGCCTCCCCGCTCTGACCGTCCAGCCCAGGACCCCATCCCAAGTCGGAAACAGTTTCTGCTCATCCTTGGCTCAGATTCCCCTGGGAACCAGTGAACCCAAGCGTGGGTAGGGACCCAGCACCCTCCCTCATCTTTCTTCTCTGGGATGCCCAGGCCCCCGAGACCACCCTCTCCTGTCACACCTGCAGATTCTGGTCTGATGAGAGAGGCACAGCCCTAGGCTGAGGGGTTAAGTCCCTGTCCTAGGACACTGGTGTCAATGTGCGTGCATGTGTGTGCATGTGTGTGTGCGTGTGTGCATGTGTTTGTCTTTATTATTATTTATCTTCTTTCTATTTTAATTTTTATTTTCTGTCTTTTTCTCTGTTGTATGTGTATGTCTCTGTGTGTGTCTCTGTCTGTGTCTCTATCTCTCTCTGTGTCTGTCTCTCTTTGTGTCTCATCTCTCTGTGTGTCTGTCTTTGTCTGTCTCTCTGCATCTGTTTGTCTCTGTGTCTCTGTCTCTCTGTCTCCGTGTGTCTGTCTGTCTGTCTGTCTGCGTCTGTTTCCCTGTCTGTTTCTGTGTACTGCCTTGATGTGGAGCCCTGTTTAGGAGACTGGTCTTACTCTGAAATGATGGTCTGAGGGAGGAGGCCCAGCCCTGAGGGGAAAATGAGGGGGACCCAAAGCGAACCCGGACAGCGACAAGGTGGCTGAGCCTATCTGCTTCCTGACCCTCTGGGAGCTGGCTTCACTCTCCAGCAAGCCTGGGACCAGCTGTGGATGGGTGGGCCAGGTTCCCATAGGGAGGATGAGGTAGGGAGCACTCCCGGAGGGAGATGGGGCTGGGGGATGGGTGAGTGCCCGCGTGCTGCCCTGGACTCCAGGCCCTTCTGCATTCCCTGGACACGGAGCAGGTGGCAGCAGTCCTTGGAGGTCCCCACCCCAGTCCTGCTGTCTGGGTCTCAGACATGGGCTCGGTTTATGGGGCCATGTTCCCTCCCTGGCCGGCTTGGCGGCCTCTTCAGACATGCGCGTGCCTGGCTGCCCCCTGCCTCGCGAGCGGGGAGCACAGCCTGCCTCCCCAGCCCTGCGCCCCGCCCTGCTAATCCGAGCTGCAGCAGGCCAAGAATGTCTTGCATACTCTGGCGGGCCGGCTCGCCACGAAGCCTGCTGGAGGGGCATGAATCACGGCCCCTGCCTGCCAAGTGCTCACTGGGGACGTGTTCGAGGCTGGCCGTGCCCAGAGTCGACGGGGAGAAGGGAGGGAAGACGGGCTGGCAGCCGGAGGAGCAGACGGAGCAGTTGTGAAGAGAGAGATGTCTGTGGGACCCATCCTGGCGGCAGCGCGGGAATTATGTTACAGAGCTTTCGGGGCCTGCACAGCTCGGTACTGACGACTCCAAATTCCACAGGCCTGAAATGCAAGACTCGCGGAATGTCGCGCTGTACCTGCGTACACCGCGGTGATGCCAAGGCCCCCTTCTGCAGAGGAAGTGGAGGCTCCAGGGGCCGAGGGTCAGTTCAAGGTCACTTCTGCCAGACCCCCTCCCTCTGGTCCAGTCCCAGGAGGCAGGTGGTGCCTGTGTCGTCCCCTCCAGTGACCAGCTCCTAGGCGAGGCAGAGGGTGGGGTGGGCCTTGGACACCCCCTCTTTGCTCCAAGCACTAAGCCACCGCTTGGAGGCCTTCACCTCATTCTGCCTCCTCAACTGCAAAATCTGCCCCAACCCAGTTGTCCTTCCTGCTCTTGTGTCCCCAACACGAGGGGGCTGCCTGATGTCCCAGCACCTGGACCCATTCACACATGGACCTGCAAACTGACCATCCTGGACACAGAGGCCCTACCCACACTCAGCCCTGCTCTGCAGGGTTGCAGCTGTCCCCTGGCCTTTAGCACCTCACCACGCTCTATTCTCACTCATCTTCAGTTTCCTCCTGGGACCCTGGTGCCTCCAGCCCTGTAACTTTCTCCATGTGTCAATAGCCAGTTTCTTCAAAGCACTGTCCGCGCGTCCTCTTCCTCACTGCCTTTCTCTGCAGACCATCTGCAGTCCCCCTCCTGTCCCCAGAGAGTGGGGTGGGTGCCGGGGCTCCTGTGGCCAAGCACACGTCTCCTCCAACCCCAGCTCAGGCCTCCCATTGCTGACCATGAAGTCCCTGCCCATCCTGGCCTCTTCCTGCCTCCTCAGAGCTCCCCTCGGAGCCCTGCTTCTTGCTGGTGGGCGTCTCAGGCCAGTGACTAGATTATCAAACACAGGGACCTCTAATGGCCCCAGGGTCCCAGATGAACATGTCCAGAATCAGCTGGACATGCGGTGACCCACGGGCCCTCACACTCAGCTTTCCATGCTCCCCCAGCTCCGCTCCTCCCCAGGACTCCTTCTTTCAGTGAAGGACCCCACCACCTACCTGACACCCCTCCAGAGATGTGAGGTCACTGGAGACTCCTCCCTCTCCATCATCCCTCACTTAGCCAAGGCCGAGCCAGGCAATCCCCTGACTTCATTCTCCCCGCTCACTATGGCCTTTGCTCGGAGCTCTTTCTAAGTGGCTGATCCTGACAATTGCAATGTCTACTTCCCTGGAGGTCTCTGCCCCTCCAGCAGTGGGAGTCAGAGGGAGGGCACGCCTTCAAAGGCAAACCTGACCCTGCACACCCATGACTTTATGCTCTCCACGGGCCACATGCGTGGCCAGGTCCTTGACCACCCCTCCAGCCTGACCCAGCCCCAACATCCAGTCTTATATTCTGTCCACCTCCGAATGGTCATCCTCTCCCATCGCTCCATGCCGCTGTCACCTTGTGCCGGCCCTCCCTCCTGCCTGGATGCACCTCCCTTTCTTGACTGTCTGACCAAACCAGAGTCTCCTTCTTGGTGAAGCCCCCAGGATGTTCTGCATGCTCCTGCAGCATCCAGCACCCTGTGCTCAGGTCGCTGTACACGTGACAGTCTCCTGTGGCCTCTGCTTGAGTGTGGACTCTGGGAGCAGGGCTGAGTCTCTCTGGGCCTGGAAGAGAGTGAACCAACGAATGGATGAATGATCCCAGGAGGCCTCGTCCTGTCTCTGGGCACCCTGAGGAGGTGATACAATGACCCCAGCTCTGGACCCCAGCTGGTCCAGGTTCTGAGCATCTACGCCTTGGACAGACGACTGGTGGGGACTCTTTCTCCTCTGGGACTTGTCCCTGTGGGAGAGAGGCAGAGAGGGGCTGGTGCCTAGGAGCCGAGAGGACTGGCAGCCCACGCCGGGGCCATCGGCCATCGGGCTGTGCCTGGGGCTGCCTCTGAGGGGTGTCTCTGGGGCTACATGGCCTCTGAGGGGTCAGCTGGGGAGGGACCTGAAACCTGGTCTCCCCACCGTTTGCCAGGTCTGTCTTGGAAGTCAGGCCGGCCGTGGAAGAGCCAGTGGAGAAATGGAGTTTGTGTAACAGCGTTCAATATGTTTGCAATAAAAATGAAATGGAAAGAATGTTAATTTAATTCTGGCAGTGCCCTGGGACAACACTCACGGCCCCAGCTCTCCAAGTGCCATCCTGTCCAGCTGTGCTCAGGGAGACTCCAGGGAGCAAGGGAGTGTGGGGGCAAAGGGTGAGATGGTCTGAACCCCCAGCCCAGAAAGATACCGCTGCTCTCTGTCGCTGTGCTGACTCCCCGCTCTGTGAAGCCGCCTGCTGAGGGACGAAGGACTTGGGCCTTGGAGCCAAATGGGGGCCGCGCACCTGGAAGAGGCGCCAGTGCTCACTGAGCTTGCTTCCTGAAGGAGGGCCAGGGGCACTCTGACAAGGACCCCACTGGGAGGTGTCAGCTCTCTTGAGTTTGGGAGGCTTAGAAGCCGCATTGCTTCCAGTTCTGTGTGTGTCTCGGAGCTCCTGGGTACTGGGGGAGACCAGGGGCTCTGACCCCCAAAGCACCACCCAGCACCAAGGGGCTGGGCTGCTCACCCCCAGGTCTCAGGGCGACTGAACTTCCCGGCACATCAACCTCTGCGTCCTCCCAGTGTCACCTTTGAAGATGTGCGTGGGCATGGGATCAGCAGCACAGTGACTCAGCTCCTTCCTGACTCTCGGGGGAGTCGCCCCAGCCGCCCTCACTCACCTGTTCCCTGACACATTGATTTAGGTTCTTCCGAAAGTCCTTGATGAGGGTGCACGTCCCAGGAAGGGTGTGGGGAGAGAGGCAGGGAGGGGAGAAAAGGCAAAGATGATGTGCTCCCGAGCAGGCAGCTGGGGGTCCAGTCCTGCCAGGGAGCCACTGAAACAGCTGCCCAATAGAACATTCTGGGGTGCCCGGAAGGCTCTGCATTGGCCTTGTCCAACACGATCGCCTCTGGTACGTGGAGGACTGAAAATGGGTAGTGAGTGCTGGAAAGAGCTAGTGTGACCAGAGAAGCAGAATGTCCCTTTCCTCTTAATGAACTATAGGGCACTCCTGGGGTGATAGGGGCACTTACCTACAGACTAGGGGCTATACCTGGAGAATCAAGTCTCCTGCCCTTCTGTGGGGCACCCAGTAAATTCTCTGGGGTCAGAGAAGAAAGACCGAGACAAGAACTCGAGGTGGGAAGCCCCCAGACAGGCAGGTGCAGTGGCCGAGTGGGGCCACTGGACATGTCCCTTTGGCCGAGGGCTCCCCTGTCTCCTCAGGGCCCACCTGCTGCTAAACCTCTCCCGCTGTGAGCCCTGCTGGGAGGCCGGGGAAGCCTCACACAGTCTCATCCTCCTCTCTACAGTGTCATCGCTATCCATGCTGCCTTCACTCTGGCCAAGGCAACCACCTGTCACTCAAGGCCACTGTCTGCCCCGCCCGCTGGGGCTGCTTAGTTCACCTCTCTCCTGGTGCTCACCTCTGGGCTGACCATCCAGGGTGCGAGGACAATTGTCATACCCTCTGCTCTGCCTCCTTCCGCTCAGGCTGGGGCTGAGGAGTGGACCTGTGGGCCCAGGGAGAAGACAGACCCCTCTGCTCCATCCCAGGGTTCCAGAGCAGGGCTATTGGGACCCAAAGCTGCCATGAGTCTGGGAGGCTCACTTTTTGCACCACCACTGCCTTTTCCTGCCTCCCTGGGACCCCTCTTCCTCACCAGAGGACTCAGGTGTTGTGACCCATGTGTCCCTCGGTCCCAAGAGCCAATTCCTTCAAAGTCCAGCTCTCTCTGGACAGTCTTTCTCCTGTTGGTTTCTCTGGAGGACCGTGACTGACGCAGTGGGTCGGAAGGCTAACCTACTGAGATATCTCTGTGTTCCCAAACATTCACCGAGCCCCGATCCAGGCCAGAGCCTCCATGGGCCCTATGGAAGCAGCGAGGCGACCCCATGCTGGGCCTTCTCCTACTTAGGCCTGGACGGAAATGTCACCTCTTCCAAGGAGTCCTGTGAGATCTTTCTGAAAGCAGTTTCCCCACCCACTTCTTATTCTTTGTCAGTACCTTCAAACCACAATTCTAAATGATTATATTAGTTTCTCTTTGGGGAGGAAAAGTCTGTTTTCTGTTTGCTTCCATGAGTGCCAGGAGAGACTTAGCACACAGAAGACAACAAATCTTTGTTGAAAGAATGGGCAGATGGATGTGTGGGAAATGCCACTTCTCACCCCACATGCAGTGTGCGGCTGGGGGTTCTGGAGGAGTATCTGAGGAGATCAGCGTTCTGGTAGGTCCAGGAAGTCTTCTCTTGGGCCGTGGACTCCACACGTGGACTCCACGCGTGGCCTGAAGTCAGGAGTTTCTTATAGAACCGCAGGCTTTTGAGAGGTCTCCATGCTGTCGGGTGTCTGTACTGTCAGTACCTCATTGCTTCCCGCTGCTGAGTTTTCCATGGGATTTAAAGTACGTTTATGCATTCATCTGCTGATGGACATTAGGGTGATTTTCAGTTTGAGGCTGTTCTGAATAAAGCTATTATGAACATGTATAAAAGCCTTTGTGTGGACATATGTTTCTATTTCTCTTGGGGACAGACTTCGAAGTGGGATTATCGGGTCTTATGGTAAGTGACCCATGTGTCCCTTGGTCCCAAGAGGCAATTCCTTCAAAGTCCAGCTCTCTCTCAACATTGTGAGAGCCGTCAAACTTTTCCAGAGTGACTGTGTTTTACATTCTCATCTGCAGTGTGTGATAGCGCCACATACTTATGGACACTTGGTATTAATAAGTCTTTTTTTTTGACGTATTCTTCATTGTGGCGAGATTTACTTACAGTGACATGATGAAGTGGACTCATTTGACAAATGCACGTCAAAGCACAGGACCTTTCCAGCACTTCTGAAAGTTCCCTACTGATCTGATTCCTGTCACCATAGGTCCATTTTGCCTAGTTCTAGAACTTTATCTAAGTAGAATTACCAGTATATACTTTTGGGGTCCAACTTCTTTCACCCACCGTCATGTTTTAGAGGTTCATTCATGAGGTTACTTGTATTTCAATCTGAGTGGTGGTGACATCACAGTTTATTGGTTCATTCTTTTGTGAATGGACATCTGGGTTGTTCACAGTTTTGGGGTCATTATGAATAAAGCTGCTCTGAACATTTGTGTTCAAGTCTTTGTGTGCATATGTTTCTCTGGGGTAAATGTCCAGGAACAGATAGAATTATTGGACTCTATGGCAGGTGGATGTTTAATTACTATTATTATTATTATTATTTTTAAGGAAAGGTGCAGGCAGGAATGAAGGCGAGCAGAGGCAGGCAGGAAGAGATGGGAGGAAGAGCATTCCATCCATTTTATTTTGTTGTTCATCTTGGTTGTTCCCCACCCCACTGGCTCCAGGATGTGAACCTGGGACCTTGAGATCTACATGGAGTGCACCACCTGAAGGCGGCAGACCCATCTGCTATGCTCCAGGGAGAGCCATGTTTAATTCTTAGAATGTTTGAACTGTCTTCCAAGGTCAATGTACACACCTACCACAAATATTTGAGTTTCAGCAGCGCTCCAGATCCTCTGCAGTGTTTGGTAGTATTGATCTCTTTCATTTAAGCATTCTAATGAGTCTACAGTGGTATCTCATGGTGGTTTTAATTTGCATTTCCCACTCATTAATGTTGTTGAGTATTTTTTATGCATTTATTGACTGTGTATTTTCTTCTGTGAAGAATCTTTTCAAGTCTTCTGTCTATTCCTAATTTCATTGACTTTTTTTGTGATTCGTAAGAATTCTTTATGTATTCTGCATTCAATTCTTTTATATTTCGTGAATATTTTCTCTTAGTGTGTGGCCATCTTATTCATTTTCTTGGCAGTGTCTTTTGAAGAAAAGACATTTAAAAATTTTGATGACGTCTAATGTAAGATTTTTTTCTTTTATATGCTACTGGGTCCTGAGGAATATTTGCCTACCTTCAGATTGGAAGCTATTTTCCTGATTTCTTCCAGAAATTATAATCTTACCCTTTTGTTCCAGATCTAGGATCTATCTCCAGCTAATTTTTGTGTATGCATGTTGAAAGTATCAAGGTTCTTTTTTTCCCCATGCAGATAGCTGGTGAATTTTCAGTTCTGTTTCATTGACGTGTTTATCTGTCTTCATACTAAGTTATCATAATAACTGTCTTTACACTAAGTTTTGAAGTCAGGTAGTGTAAAATATTCAACCTTTGTTCTTTTATTTCATGATTGTTTTGGCTATTCTTTGCATATAACTTTTAAAGTTCTATAACCATCTTGCTGTTACTATGACTGGGATTTTGTAGACTCTGTAGATCAGTTTGGAAAGAACCACATCGTAATTTTGTCTCCTAATCGGTGAACAAGGGACACCTCTAGATTTATTGAGGTCTTCTTTCATTTCTTTCAATAATGTTCTATTGTCTTCAAGGCACGGATCTTGAACATATTTTTATTAAGTATCACTAACAATATTTTAATGTATCCTAGGGTTTTAAAAATTCTCTTATAATGGTATTTTAAAGTATACATTTTTATTGCTAGCATACAAATACATATATCATTTAATTTTGCATATTGATCTTGAATACTGTGACTTTGCTAAATTCAATAATTAATTCTAATAGTTTTTTTTGGGGTAGATTCCTTAGGTTTTTATACAAACATTATCATATCTATAAATACAAAGACATATATTTTTTCCTTTGTAATCTTCCTGAGTTTTATTTCTTTTTCTTGTCTTATTGCAACAGGCAGGTTCTCCAGTGCAATATTGAATAGACATGGTGATAATGGGCTTCTCTTCTATTCTTGATCTGTGGGGGAAAGCATTTAGTCTTTCGCCATGAAGATTATTATTAGGTGTAGATAGGTTTTTCATGAGACTCTAGCTTTCTCTTTCGACTTTCCTGTCTCTTTGTTCTTCCCCCTTCCTATATAACAATTTCCATTTAAACCACTTTAATGGTATTAATTAATAGAAACTCAATGTTATTAAAATTCACAGTGTTTTGCAATCACCACCACTATTTCTAAAAAAAAATGGAAACTTGGGGTCCACTAAACAATAATTCCCCACTTTCCATTACCCTCAGAACCTGGTAACCTCTGTTTTACTTTCTGTGTTAATTTGTCTGTTCTAGAGTTTTCATGTAAGTGGACTTGTGCAAATTTATCCTTTTATTTTGTTTTATTTATCCTTATTTTGTTTAACATAATGTTTTCAAGATTAACCCACATTGTAATCTCTATCATGACTTCATTACTTTTTATGGCAGAATAATGTTCTCTTGTATGAATGCACCATTTTTTTATTCATTCATCAATTGATGAACATTTAGACTGTTTCCACTTCTTTGGCTAATGTGAATAGTGCTGCAAAATAACATTATGTACAACTATTAGTCTGAACGTCTGTTTTTAGTCTACTAGGGATAACAAAATACCAAAGACTGGGTGGCTTAAACCACAGAAATTAATTTTTTCACGGTTCTAGAAGTTGAGGAGTCTAAGATCCAGGTGCCAGATGATTCAGTTTTTGGTGAGAACACTTTTCTTGGCTTACAGATGACCACCTTCTCACTCTGCCCACATGCCTTTCCTTGGTGGGGGGCGGGGAGGGGAGCAGGAGAGAGAGGAGAGAGAGAGAGAGAGAGAGAGAGAGAGAGAGAGAGAGAGAGAGAGAGAGAGAGAGAGAGAGAAAGAGAGAGATTGAGAGATTTTTGTTCTCTTCTTTTCTTATAAGTTCACCAGTTCTTTTGGATTAGGACCTCACCTTTATGATCTCTTTCACCCTCTTTGTCTCCATCCTAATTAAACACCATCACATTAGGGGACAGAGCTTCAACAGGTGAATTTTGGGAGGATATACACATTCAGTCTAAAACAATCTGTTTTTAGTTCTTTCAGGTATATACACAGGAGTGAAGTTCCTGGGTTGTAGAATGGTATCTATGTGTAACTGTTTGAGAATTATCAAACAGTTTTCTACCCAGTTGCATTTCTGAAGCAAGTATAGCATGCACAAGGGCTTCTGTGTCTCCATCCTTGCTAACAGTTACTATTTTTCTAAATTAAGAAAAGTGTAGGTGTACCCTGCTGGAGTAGGCTCCAGATTCGTGTCCCGGGACCAGTGGGAACAACCAAGATGATCCACTTAGTAAAATAAATGAAGTATTTCTTCTTCCTCTCTCTTTCTGCCTGCCTCTGCTCACCTTTATTCCTGCCTGTACCTTTCCTTATATATATAAAAGAAGAAGCATAGCCTTGCTACTAGGTGTGAAGTGAGATCTTATTGTAGCTTTGGCTTGCGTTTCCTTAACGTCGAATGGTTTTGAGCATCTTTTCATGTGCTTAGTGTCTGTTTGGAAAATAGTCAATGGAAAAATGTTGATTCAAATCCTTTGCTTGCTAAAAATTGAGTTGCCCTTTTGTAGCTGAGTTATAGTTCTTTATTTACTCCAAATATTAAACCTTCATATATATACAATATTTACAGATGGTCTCTCTTATTCTGAGGGCTATTGTTTCACTCTCTTCATAGTACCTTTTAAAGCACAAAAGTTTTAAATTTCAGTAAAGTCCAATTTGTCTTTTTTTAAAAATTATCTGTGCTTTTGGTTTCATACTTAAGAAGTCATTGCCCACTCAAGGTCATGAAAATTTCCCTTCGGTTTTCTTCTAAAAGTCATACTTTAAGTTCTTAAATTTAGGTTTTTGATAAACTTTGAGTGAATTTTATTACATGTTTAAGGTAAAAATCCAGCCTCATTGTTTTGCATGTGGATACATGGTTTTTCCATCATAATTTGAAGAGACTGTTCTTTCCTCGTTGAAGATCTTGGCACCCTTGACAAAAATCATTTGATCACAGGATTTATTTCTGGGCTTTCTATTCCATGCCATTGATCTGAATGTTTGTCTTTAAGCCAGTACCCTGCTTAAAAAAATATTTAAAATCATAAACAGAGATTGGATTTTGTCAAGTGCTCTTTCTGCATCGATGAAAACCATGTTTTCCCCCTTTCTGTTCATGTGAAGTTTTACATCACTTGATTTTCATGTGCTGGGTCACTTTTGCATTCCGGAGAGAAATCACATTAGGTCATGGTGTATAATTCTTTTAATGTGCTGCTGAATTCAGTTTGCTGGTATTTTTTTAAAGGAAAGGTACGGGCAGGAATGAAGGTGAGTAGGCAGCTAGGTAGGACGAGATAGAAGGGGAAGCATTCCGATTTTACTCTTATTTCGTTGTTCATACTGGCTGTTTTCGACTGAACCTGGGACTCGAACCCAGGGGTATGTGGCCTGTGCTCCATCAGGGGTGAATGACCTAACCACTACGCCACACCAGGGTGTGCCTGTCCTTTTTGGAAGATTTGGGAAAGATTGGTATTGATGCCTTAACTCGTAGAATTCACCAGTGAAGATATATGGTCTTGGGGTTTTCTTTGTTGAGAGGTTTTGGGTTACTGACAGAATCTCCCTACTTATTAAAGATCTATTCAGATTGATTGTTTCTTTATGATCTTCTCGTTCTTCTAGAGTCTACTGTCAATTTGTTTGTTTTTAGGAGTTCACCCATTTCAGCTAGGTGACTTCATTTTTTAGTCTGTGGTTGTCCATAGCATTTTCATAGAATACATTTTTTTTAAAGTAGCTTTCATTTCTGAGTTTATTAATGGGAATCTTCTCCATTCTTTTACTTAGTCAATCTAGCTACAGATTTTTCCATTTTGATGATCTTTAAAAAGAGCAACTTTTAGTTTTGTTGATTCAGTTTTTCTAGCCTCTATTTCATTTATTTCCATTCTAATCACTGTTATTTCCTTCTTGATACTAAGTTTGAGTTTAATCAATTTTTCTTTTTCTTGTTCCATAAGATATAGAGATAGATTATTGATTTCTTTTTTATTTTTTTTTCTATTGGAGGCATTTTCTACTATATGTGTATGTGTGTGTGTGTGTATATATATATATATATACATATATATACATATATATACATGTATATATTTGTTGAAAACTGGGTGTATTCAATATCAAATGTAATGACTCTGGAAATCAAATTCTCTCTCTTCCCCAGAGTTTGCTTTTGTTGATTGTTTTTATGGCCTCAGTTGTCCATTGGCGGAGTAACTCTTCCAAACTGTTTTGCAAGGACTGTGTTCCTTGTTACGTGTGGTCTCTAAAGTCTCTGTCTCATTACCTTAGTGGACAGCTGGTGACCTGACAGAGGTTTCCTTAAATGTGTGGCTGTAAAAAGAAAAAAAAGCAGACAGCACTCTCTCCATGTTTGCAGCTTGCCTCTGATGTGGGCGCTCCTGGAGCTGCATGCAGCTCTGTTCTAGCCTTCTCCTTCTGTGTGTCTGGCTCTCACAGAGACACCAGAGGTGCAGCTTACGTATTTCCTTGGTAGGCACCCATCCTGGCATGCCCGCTGCTGTTTCCCCCAGTATGTGCACTGATCCTTCTGAGTCCATAACCCCAGTCACCATTCTCCGTCTCCTCTTTTTCAGGATTTTGAGTTTTGTCAGCCACTTTTCTCAACACCACCTCTTGCCCCAGAAGGTGTGGGCTGTACATAACCTGACAGCTTTCCACAGAAGCTCCTGACACCCAGAAAGTCATTTGAACCTGTTAGGGGGTCAGAGGGCATGAAATAAGGTCGGCCTCTGAGCCATCCCTCAGGGAGCTTCCAGCTAGGTCAAAGACACAATGACATTATTTTAATAACAAGGTCTCTGTTAGCCCACAGCTGCCACCATGGTGGACCAGGAGAAATCAGTCAGGTGGGTGAGAATGCCACAATGTTCCCTTACTGAAATTCAGTTTCCCTATTTCTTCATTAAGCATCTTCGAAGTTGCTACACATTTTGGACAGAGATTTCAGAGTCCCCGCCCCAAACGGATAGAATCAGTCTTTGCCAGCTTATGATTATTTTAGTGGAGGAACTGATTCTTTAGAGGTTCTACTGCACCATTTTCCAGGATGACATCTTAGCTTTACATTTTCACTGAGGCCAGATTTACAAACAGCCAAATGTACCCGTGTTCAGCATACAGCTCGATGAGTTTTGTCAGTACGGGCGCTCATGTAGTTGGGGCTCAGATCCACACACAAAAGGTCTTCAGTTCCTCAGAGGGTTCTGGAGGACCTCTTCCAGGAAAGTGTCCCACTCTGGTAGGTAATTATGACCTCTCTCCCTGTAAATGCCTCCTGCTTGTTGCAGAACTTGCTATATATAAATGGACTCAAGCAGTCGATAGTCAGAATTCTGAGTCTGGCTACTTTTGCTCAGTCTAATATTTTTGGGATTCATTCATGTTATTACATGGAGCTGAAGTCCATTCCTTTTTAATGACTGAAATAATTCCACTGTCTGACTATACCATGACTTTTTTTTTTTCTTTTTTCAGCCATTTATCCAATGATGGGCTGTTGGGTTGTTTCCAGGGCAGGGCTATCACGAGCAGGGCTGCTGTGAACATGCGTCTTAGTGGAGACGATGTGTGGACAGTCTTCTCTTTGGCAGCAGTCTGGGAGAAGAGGCTGCAGGTCACCTGACTCTGGGGGATGCCTTGCGCTCTACGCCCAGTGACCATGTTCTCTGTGCTCCCCAGCCCGAACTCCGGTTTGGTGCGCGGCTTCTTGAACCTCACACTTTCCCATGATTCTGTGACCTGACTCTACCGACTTTTCTCCACCGTTTTGAATTATCAATTGTTGTCGCTGTGACTCTAAACTCCAGCGAGGCTCACCCCTCAGCACCTTTCTGGGGCTCCTTACCCATCGGATTCAGCTGTCCACCTTGGTCACCTCACTCCATCCAAAACCTAGAGCCTCAGCCCAAGAATATGGAATCCTAGATTCAACCTTCAGCCCCGCCAGCCTTCTAGGAGTGGGCCAGGGGCCAGTGGCTTTGTGGACAGTACTTCTTGGCTTGGACCAGACCCGCCCCATCCCGGCTTTCCTAACTGCCCTGTCCTTCTGCCCCGCCCTCCCCCCAGAAATGCTCACCTCCGAGGTTATTCCTCCAGCCACCCAGGCCAGCCACCCCGCCTTCTTCGCTCTGTCCATTTCCTTCCCTCAAGCAGTCAATCTGCAGAACCCAAGTACCGTCCACAGTACCTGTTGGACGTCTAGGGGAAGACTGCCTCCTCGCTAGCTCCGTGGTTGCGGCCCCAGTTCAGGCCCAAGCATCTCTTTTCAACACTCTCGGCCGGGTTTCCAGCCTCCAGCCGTGTCTTGGCTAATCAGCTTGGCCTGCGCCTCCAGACGCGGTCCCTCAAGCTGGCTCTGGCCGTGTCTGTCTTGGTGAGGCCGCCGTCAAGGCCCGGCTTTGGGGCCTGGTTTGCAGCTAAGACTGCCTTGGGCTCCATTCCTGAGCACCAATCGTGCATGGCCGACAGGCTCTGTGGCCAGGGCTCCGAGACAGGTTTTTCGAGTTAGGGATTTGGAAAGAACTCCAATGCTGGTTGGAGTTCAGAGTCCTCCAGGCGCAGGAGAGCCCCTTCGTGAGCTCATCTTTCCTGGGGCGGCTGGACTCTGAGCTGAGCCCGGCTGGAGATGCGAGTTGGAAAATTTCACACTCAGGCTCGCCATTTGGCCAGCCTCTGGGTGTTTGGCAGCTCAGGTGACTTGTGGTGAGGCCTCAGTCAACCTTCCCTCCAGCAAGCATTGCAGAGGTGGGGCGGGGGCACCTCCAGAGGGGATGCAAACAGGGGGCTCCGTGGGGAACCCTGAGTGGCAGGCCTACTCGAAAGGGCTTGTGCTTTTCTTGGAAATTGATAGGAAAACTGAAGAACAAGATGGGTGGGCCGTTTATTGGGTCGAGATGGTGTTGATCATTTGAGATTGGAAAACAAATACATTTGGGCCATAATGTGTCCACAGTGCTCTGGAAGAGACACAGTAATATATCCCAGAGAGATAGTACCTTATCAAAGTTAAGAGCAGGGACTCCGGAAACAGAGGCCTGAGGCCAGCCAATATTGAGTGCCTCCACTTGCTAGCTGTGTGACCTTAGGTAAGTTGCTTAACCGCTCTGTGCCTCTAGCTCCTCGTTTATAAAGTAGAAATAATAATAATAGTACCACTCTGCCTACCTCATCAGATAAGAGTGATCATGAAATATGTTAAGATAAGTGAAGCCTTCAGGACTCAACAGACATTCGATGCTCAACAAACATTTACGTTGTTATTATTTTATGTATTCCAGTCTAACTTTC
Source organism: Solenodon paradoxus (assembly GCA_004363575.1). Taxonomy (NCBI): domain Eukaryota; kingdom Metazoa; phylum Chordata; class Mammalia; order Eulipotyphla; family Solenodontidae; genus Solenodon; species Solenodon paradoxus. Next base: position 87,244 of record RJWH01004383.1, read on the forward strand.
TGCTACTCTGTCCAGGCGTTTGCTACCATGGTCCTCTCTGGCTACACTAAGGAACTGTGCTCCTCTTTCACGCCCAGCTCAAAAATCTCCTGCTCTGGGAAACCTTCCCTACTCTGGGATCCCTTCTCTCTGTTGCATCAACCTTTGATCTTTTTAACTTCACACATCTCTTTACCTGTTTGGCCTTTCGGCAGTTGATGAGCAACTTGAGGATCAGCCTGTGTCTAGCCCATTTCCTTATTTCTAGCACCTCCCTGTCCTCTAGGCTAGCTCCAAATAAACAGCTAATAACTGTTTGTTGGACCAATCCATTGAAAGGAGTACGGACACACAGTTAGAGCATGTCTAACAGAAGAAGACTGACATAAAATTTGATAACACATTAAGTGCAGTATAGTATCTGATCAGGCAAAAATGGCAATGAAGTTGCCTGGAGCCCAGGCTGTGGGGAAGCTGTGTTGTGAGACCTTGTGGGTGACAGTGGTCAGGGAAGGCTTCCTGGAGGAGGAGGGATGGGCATGACAAGCCCAAGCTGCCTCCAACTGGCTCATAGGATGTCAAGGGCTGTGGGTTGGCAGCTGGTGCCCTCCTGCTCTGCTTTGGGCCATCTGCTTCCGCGGTGGGGCTCGGGGAATGTGCTCGAGTGCAGACCCCACTCTGGTCTAGGGAGAGAGTCTAAATGTGAGATGGTGTGGTGAGGACCAGCCCCCATCCCGGCCACACAAGGAACCTCTTAGAGTTGATTTCACGCTCCCTGCCCTAATGCGGACCGTTTCTCCTTTGCTTCGGAAAAACAGTGGTCTTATTCCAGCCTCCTGAAACCAATTGGAAACAAACCTTCCCTCCTGCCCCTCCCCCAGTGTCCTTGGAGGCCAAAGAGAGGCAGCACCAGGCAGACAAAGACTAACAGACTGGCCCTGGGGCCCATGGCCGAGTGGCTACTTCCTCTTGGATGGCTGGGAAGCCACTCCGGCAGTCTCTCCACAGCCACACTCCTCATCCATCTGTCCATCCTCCCTGCTCCTCAGAGAGGCTGTCGCAGGGCCTGCCAAAGCCGGGGCTGGAAAGGGAGCTAAAGCCACATTCCCACTCCACAGGACTGACACTAGCCTGGGTCCCTCGTCAATGAAGTCCACGTCCCATAGCCTTCCTGCCTGGCCCCATCCTCCTGCTCCTGCTCCTGCTCACACCTGTCGTCTCCCCAGGCTGAGGGGAGAGAGCTCGGCTTCTCTGGGACCACTGGGTTTGTGCCCTGACTCTTTCCTTCCACTGCCTGGGTGACCTTGACCAAGTCCTCTCATGGCTGAGGCTTGGTGTCCTAGTGGTCACCTGTGGAAGGAGAGGGGAGGCCAGAATGAGAAGGATGTGGGAGGGGCAGGCAAGCAAAGCCTGGTGTTTTGGGGTCTCTGGTATTTGGTCTCTGGTGCTGAGCTGCTTTGTCATTGGTGGCCCACCTCTGGGCCGCCCCCGGGAGACCCCTGGGCCATGGTAAGCCCCAGGAGGTCGTGTTGGGATTGTACAGAACTGTCCCGCGCAGACCGTGCCACCTGGTTATATTTAAGTGTCTGTTTATTTCATGAAAAGCATGGCATCGGAGGCCAAAGGTCTGGGGCGAGTCCCTGCTCCACCGCCGTGGTGCAGCTGAAGACGGAAGCCAGTTTGCCTTCCTTCTCTGAGCCCCAAGTTTCTCCTTTATAAGTGGAGATGGTTCTCATCACGCCCACATCCCAGGCTTCTTATGGGGCTCAAATGAGATGCCTGTGTGTGAAGCACTTTGTCGAACTAAAAAAAGGACTTGGTCATGGCGCTTCTCTGGGTTTCTGGCTGGATTAGGGTTCCCGTGCAAAAGTCATGCTTCTTGCTGAGCCGGAGTGGCTGATCTGGGAGCTCGTCGTCTCAGGCAGGTGCACGATGCGTGGCCCTGCCGGCCCCCCTGGAAGGAGGGAGGTCTGTGTGTCTCCAGGGGAGCAGCCCGTGAGTGTGGGCCCACTGTGACCCAGATGATTGCTGGCTGGGGGGAGGTGGCCGTGGCTACCCTGCAGAGTGATTTCCGGCCCTGGTCCCGGTCTAAGGATATCCAGATGGTCTCCAAGATGTTACCCAGGAAGACGGTTGCCAGACATGAGGGCAGCAAGGAGGTCCATCCAAAGAGACACGACCAGAGGACATGAGAGGACACATCTGAGCAGCATGACGGAAAGCAGTCGAAGCCTTGGATTGTCCAAAGCCCAGCTAGAAACCGTCAAAATATAAACAGCCAGCGGTAAACAGCGCACAGGGATCAGATTGTGAAACGGCGTGCCAGAAATTCTAAATAATTGAATTAGGGAAGTGCGTTTTTGAAAAGGAAGGAGGAAGGAGGAAGGCGGGCACTGGGCCTGGTGCCGTGGGACGGAGGGGAGTGGGGAGGCAGGCTAGGGGGAGGATGTCTTTCTGAGTGGCCATCCAGGGCCAGTGGGGTCTGCCTCGCCTCCGGTGCCCAAAGCAGGCATCTGCGGGATCTCGGAGAGCCTCCACACCCAGCCCAGGAAAGTTATCTTCATGAGGATGGGAAGATGGGAGGGAGGTTCAGCAGTGAAATCCTGCAGCACTTGATAGGAGCACAGTGGAGACGAGATTGAGTGGGTGGTCCTGAGAGTGGTGGGCTTGGGGCCGGGGGCGAGGGGGATGCATGAGGCTAGAAAGAGATGGAATCTAGGGCAATTGGGGCCCCATGGACATGGCTGATGGAAGGCAGGGTCAGTTTTGGGATCAGGAGGCAGGGAGGTAGAAATGAGGAGCAGTGGAATCCGGACAGAAAAGGACCTCAATGTGGGGCTTAGCATGTGAGCAGGCTGGCCAGCTGACCTGTGGGGAGGAGGCTGGGGATCAAAGGAGACGTCTAGACTGGAGATCCAGTTGTGGGCATGCTCTCGGGAGATCAGGGAGAGGAGAGCCTGAGGGTGGTGTCCTGGGTGACACCAGGCTTCTGGCTCCTAGCTAGAAGGGGCCTGAGTGTCCACTTGACCCGCCTTCCCATCCCATGTTGGAATCCTTTGCCTTCGACCCTCAGCAAGGGTCGGTTGTAAGGGACTGAAACTTAACTCCAATGACTTAGGCAAAGCAGGAACATATTGACCTGCGTAGCTGGGAAGTTCCAGGCATGGCCGAGACCTCGGCAGACATTATATCACTGGGTTTCTCTCTCCCCAGCTTTGGCTCTGCCCTTCACTATGTGTTGATGTCTCTCTCAGACAAGTTCTCCCGATGTGTTGGGGAGGCTGGTGTCTGGCATCCCAGCCACTATCCTGAAATTTTCCAAAAGGAGGAAAGACCTCCCTCCAGCTGCCGTATATCAAAGCTTCGTGAAGATGAATTGTCCTTCAGGGGTCAGAGGCCCAGCCCTGAACCCAGCACCAAGGTGCATTCTCCCCCGCGGCACCAAGCACCACTGCCTGGTCTGTCTCCTTTCCTCTTAGTATTTCACTCAGGCCCGAGTCACATGCCTAACTCTGTGAAGGGAACAGGGGTGGGTCACCCCCGCAACTAGAGGAACAGTCTGCAAAGGAAAAAGGACTCTGCTCCTAAGAAAAAGGGAGGATCTGCTGGGTGACTCAGGCTGGGTGGCCGCCAGAATTCCCCTGTGTTTCTGAGATAAGGAGTGTCCCCCATAGAAGTCCCAAGGAAGGTCAGGGGCGGGGTCCTGGGGAGGAGAAAATAGGGAAAATGGAGGACCCTCTGAGTCCTGCCTGGAGAGGAGGAGAGAGGAAGAACAGGCTTTGGCTGGGTGGCTGGAGCTGCTGGGCCTGGGCAGGGCAGCAGCAGGGCAGGGATGGGCCCTACAGGAGGCCCCTGGGACTGGCCTTGGTGTTTGGGAAGCTGCTCCTGAAAGCCGGCGCCCTCAGAGCTAGGCAGAGCTACGGGGTGCCCCAGGAGTCAGGCAGAACACAGCTGGCCCCCGGGACAGGCAGGCTCTACCCAGGCTGGAGGCTCAGTGAGGGCCCAGGACCCTGGGTGGGAGTCGGCCCCCAGAGCCAGGATGGCAGAGAGCACGCCATTCTGCTGAGGACAGAGAGGAGGGAGTCGCTGCTGAGGAAGGGCAGGGCACTGGGAGGGGCCGGGGGCACAGCATGGGTCTGGATTTCTTTTCAAAGAGATGAAAACATTCTCCAGCGGACTGAGCTGATGGTTATGCAAATCTGTGAATAAGTTTTCCGAAACACTGAAGCGGCCACGCTGAGTGGGTGAGCTGTGTGGTGTGTGAGTTATGTCTCAATAAAATGTGGTTTATTCTTTATTTTGTTTTAGCATTTTATTTAGCTGCTCATCCCAGTTGTTTGCCCAGGCCTCGGGCCGCGGACCCCCATTTTTGGGCTGTGTGGGGACGGCGATCTTTGCCAAAGGTGGCTGACAAACTGCCACTCAGCCAGGGCTTGAGCCCTGAACCTTGGGTTTTCCATGATCTGCACTTGAGCCGCTGAGCCACAGGGGCACGCCGATCTCCAGTTTTCTATCCATGGATGAGGTTGCCCTTTAAAGATTTTTTTTAGATGAAAACATGGAAAGTTTACATACAATTGTAAATGACATCGGGACACTAGCTATAAAGGGGTGAGTGCTCTAACATGTACCCTGGGAAGGAGAGCTGAGTATCGAAGGCAGGAACATGTTGAAAAGATGGAACTGCTCCCTAAGGTCAGGATTCTTGTCATCTGGAGAAGGTGTACTTGTCCACTGGCAGTGAAGAAAGTCACTGTGCTCTCTTGGGTCAGGACTAGCTCATGGAAAGCACACAGAAGCTGGCAGGAAGGGAAGGGACACTTCCACCGGGTTGTGGATGAGTTGTGCTGATGAACGAGGACTGGCAGCAGGAAACTATGCTGGAGGTTTTCATTTGACCAAGGCTGGCAGACGATACCCACTGTAGTGCATTTGCTGTCTTACTCTTTTTCTGTGTGGTTTCTTTATGCTTTATAGAGCATCCTTTAATTTTTTTTGAAAAGCTGGTTCTGTGGTGATAAACTCCATTAACTTTTGCTTGTCAGAAAAGGTTTTTATCATTCCTTTAGTTCTGAATGATCATCTTGCTGGATATAGTACCCTAGGTTGAAACTCCTTTTCTTTCAGCACTTTGAATACATTAGGCCATTCCCTTCTGGCCTGTAGGGTTTCATTAGAGAAGTCCGCTGACAGTCGTATGGGGACTCCTCTGTATGTGACACATTTTTCTCAGGTTGCTTTTAATGGTCTTTCTTTATCTCATATTTTTGACATTTTGATGACCATGTATGTGGGCATATTTCTGTTTGGGTTTCTTTTATTAGGAACTCTGAGCTTCCCGGTTCTGGAGGCTTGCTTCATTCTTCGAATTGGGGAAGTTCTCATCCATTATTTCTTCAAATATGGTTTCTGCCTCCTTTTCTCTCTCTTCCTCTGGGACCCTGTGTTGTGAATGTTGTTCCTTCTGATGTTATGCCAGGGGTCTCGAATGCTGTCTTTGATTCTTTGAATTTTTTTTAAATCTTTTTGCTGGTTTTCTTGATTGAGTTCCTCTGTCCTATCTTCCCCACCACTGATTCTACCGGAAGCTTCATCCATCCTATTGAAGTATGTTGTTTTTACACAGAGTGTGTCATTCGGGATAGAAGTGTCTGGGGGGGGACTGAAGTATCAGCATTTCGGTGGGTTATCTGGGCCCCCAGAGAGGGGTAGAGGCAGCTCAGATGGTCTTCAGGTGTAGGCTGGCCACCAGGCTCTGGAGAGGGGCAGCCATCTGCAGGCCCCACTTTCTGGCAGGCCTGTGTGAGGACACACCCATCTGTGCGACACCTGCTTCTAAGTGGGGTGCCCACTCTCCTCTGTGCACCCTCAACCTGTATTTGGGGGAGCTTTGCAAGTGCAAATGCACTCATGTCACCGATGCTTAGAGCTCTCTGCACAGCTGAACTGCTGACTGACTGACCCAGTGATCAGTGTGGTAAAGGTCACTTTGACCTCTTTCCATTCTTTGAACTTGATGTGAACTCATGGCCTTTGCATTTCCTGTTCCTTGTGGCCAAAGCTCCTTTCTCCTCTTTAGGCCTTTGGCCAAGGACAGGACGGTCACCCCATCTCCCCTCCTGCAGAACAGTCCAGGGTCCACCCTTCTGTTTGGAATGTGAGCCCTCTGATCTGTTGGCTCACCTGGACTTGGGGAACCCCTGGAAACGTGGTGAATGAAGGAAGGGAGGCTCTCCCCATCTCAGCAGGCTACAAGTTGCAGAAGAAGCTCCTAGACGCCACTGTAGGCAGTTGGCTGGGGGCAGATGAGGCCTGCAGGTGAGACTGGTCAACCCTGGTTGCTGGCACGTTGGTGGCGCTGGGCCCTGAGGTCACACCTGTCTCTGTGGCCATCACCCTGAGGGTCAGAAGGTTGGGCATGAATGCAGCATTACTGCGGCTGCAGGCTCCTAGGAGCAGGGGACACCTCGGCCTGGAAAATCCCGTCACGAGCTCCAGGCTGGCCCCCACAAGTCCGGGAAGTGCCGAGAGGCTGAGTTCCAGGAGGCGCGGTGCAGGCAGAGAGACTTGTTCTTGGAAAGAGGAAACCCCAGTGGGCAGTTTGCGGGCCTTTGAGCTGCTGGCCAGCACCCTTCTGGCTGGGGGACTGCCCGCAGGGTTGAATGCAGAACGGCTGGACAGTCCGGCCCCTCACCGTGTGGACAGACTGCGGGTCCGGAGGATGGGGGCCGTCTCCCAATGCACTGTGGGCCCAGGTACCCGGGCTCCAGGCCCAGCCTCTCTTCTCTCTGCCAGGTCGCCGCTGCCTCTTCCAAATGTAAAATCCACGTGGCGCTTCTCCTGGATCCTGGAAGGGGTGATTACTGTGTGGACACTCACAGTCTGCCTATGTGTTGTGGAGTTCTCCAAAACAGGTCTGTCCTCTGTATCCTTGTAACCTGCCTTTGCCAAGTCACTTAAACGTTTGCTTTGAAACTTTGTATTGAGAAACTGTTAAATTTGCAGAAAAACTGCAACAATGTTACAAGGGGCTCCCTGTGATATTTTTTAAACTTGAACCCCTGCTTGCTTATACTTTGTTCTATTTGCTTGATTGTATGGTCTTCCTCTACTACACACATACACACACTCATAGAACCCCGACACGCACATCACACACTCACTGATACACTGAGACACACATGGATAGACGCACACTGACATACTATGCACACATGACATATACAAACCACACACACACACCCCCCCAGACACATACACTGCACACACACACATACACTGCACACACAGACACTGCACACACAGACACACACAGACATACACAGACACTGCAGACACATACACTGCACACACAGACACACATACACACACATACTGCAGACACGCACATGCACACACACATAGAAACTGTGAGTTCATGCTGATGCATCCAGCTCTGGCCCGGCAACCTCGCGTGCAGGTTTGCCTCACGATCTGAGAGTGGAGGGTTCTTTAGGAACCTTTTGTAAGCTGAATGGCGCAGTGAAGAAATAATTTACATGGAAAATTTTTGAGAGCTCCCGGATCCCCAAACCATACCGAACCTACACGAGCACCACCAGGCAGTCACAGCCAGCAGGAAGAAGCCTCGGGGAAGGACCTCGGTGGGGCTGTTCTCGCGGCTCCGGGAGCGGCTGTCTCTGCCACCGATGCTGCAAAACCAATAAGGAATGTGATTTGTGAATTTGGTCCTTGGTCAGAAAAATGGAAAATTCTTTTTGGATGTTCATGACAAATAGGTTCTAAAGTAGCTTTTTCTTGAAATTGAAGTGACATAGCTTGAACTTTTGAAAATCGGGGGAGACCTGGACCTGCAGATTTCTCCTTTCCCCCAAGGTGTGTTTCCATCTCCAAGAAGGAAAAATCTGGTTCCATCTTTTGCTCATTTTCAAAAATGTAGAATACAAAAAAACCCAGTTTCTGAGTTAGTAACCCAGACCACTGTGATAGGCAAACTACGAACGGGTACTCAGTATTTCTTTTCATTGTCTTAAGGTATAACTTAATATAGAAAATGTGCAAATCTTAAGTGTGTAATTGGATGAGTTTTAACAAATACATGCACCTGTGTTACCCACATCCCAATTATCTTGGTCACTGGGGCTGCCATAACAAAATACCCTTGACTGGGGGACTAAAAAACACATTTATTCTCACCATCCTGAAGACTGAGAAGTCCAAGATGGAGGTGCCCGCAGATGCTGCTCCTGGTGAGGACTCTCTTCCTGGCTTGCAGACGACCGCCTTCTTGCTGTGTGCTCACATGGAGAAAGAGAGAGGGGTGGGGAGCTTGAGCCTCTTTCTTCTACTTAGAAGCTTGTTAATCCCATAATGGAGTCCCCATCATCATGACCTCACCTGAACCTCATTTTGTCTCAAAGGCTCCACCTCCAAATGCTATCACATTGCGGGGTAGGGTTTCAATATATGAATTTCAGAAGAACACATTATCTTCAATCAAGGTAGAGAACAATTCCATCATTTCAGAATGTGCTTGAGGAAGTGTGTGTTTAACCAAACAAGAAGTGGTCACAGTGTTTCTCAGTGTTTTATTTTTTGCATTCTTCCACAAGGAGCAGACTGGTGCTCTACCTTCCCATCAATGTTCAGTGCTGTCGGTCTTCTGAAATCGTAGGCTTTAGAATAGAATCATACAGCACATAACTTTTTTTTAGGCTGATCATTCTAATAGCTATGTGATGGTATCTCCTTGTGATTTTTAATTTATATTTTCCTGCAGATGAGTTATGTTGACTTTATTACCATTTATAAAATGTCATTTATTAAGTGTTATTATTTGTGTGGTTTTTTTTTCTATTTTTATTGAGTTGTTTACTTTTTAATTATTGATTTGTAGGCGTTATTTATTTATTTTTGGTGCAGGCAGGAATGAAGGTGAGTTGACAGGCAGGCAGGAAGACAGAGGCGGGAGAAGCATCTTCGTTTTTATTTTTATTTAGTTGTTCACACTGATTGTCTCCTCCCACCCCCTGCACCCCAGTCCTGAGACTTGAAACCAGGGGTATGTGGCTTGCTCCTTCAGAGGTGATCCACCCACCCACTGCTCTACTAGGGTGCACCTGATTGATATACTCTGGATCTTTTGTATGGTCTATGTTTTGCAAATATTTTCTTCCAAGTCTGTGGCATGTCTATTTTCTTACTGATAACTTTTTATAGTGGTATAAAATAGACTGAAAATAAAATTTACCATCTTAACAAGTTTAGTACATTTACAGTATTACGCAATCAACACTACTATCTAATTCTATTTTCGTCACTCTCGAAGGAAACACAATACCCATTAAGTTGTCCCTCCTTATTGTCCCATTTTCCAACCATTAATCTATTTTCCGTCCCCATCCCCACATTTCATATTAATAGAATCATGCAGTCTGTGATATTTGTGCCTAATTCCTTTCATTTAGAATGCTATTCCCCAGGTTCATCCACATTGTAAAAGGTGTAAAAACTTTATTCCTTTTTATGACTAAACAATATTCCATTATATGGATATCTCACCATTTGTTGATTCATCAGTCGGTGAGAATCTGGGCTGATTCCATCTTTTGGCTACTGTGAACTGTATGGTGATGAGCATCTATATATACGTTTTGTGTGAACATATGTTTTTCCTTCTCTTGGATGTCTACCTAGGAATTGCTAGGTCATGGGGTAAGTCTCACTGAATGTACTGAGAGCCTGCCAAACTGCTTTCCACTGTGGCTGAATTGTTTTATGGTCCCTCTAGATAAAAGAATGATCTATTTTTGCTTTGAGTACTTGAGCTTTCGTTGTCATATCTAAGAAACTATTGTCTCATCCAAGATCTCTACATCATCAATCATAAGGGAAAAACAAATGAGAATTACTTTTTACCCACTAGGATGACTATTCTCAAAGAAAGGGGCAATAATAAATATTATTTAGGACGTGGAAAAATTGGAACCTTCATACGTTATTGCTGAGAATGTAAAATACAACCTCTGTGAAGAAGAGTTTGACAGTTTCTTAAAATGCTAAACAGAATTATTCTATGATCCAGCAATTCCATTCTTTTCAATGTGTGTGTGTGTGTGTGTGTGTGTGTGTGTGTGTGTGTGTGTTTAACATAACTGATATTGTCTTTTGATGCACAAAACTTTTAAACTGAGGTGAAATCTAACTTATTGTTTTTTGGGTGCTTGAGCTTTTGGTGTCAAATCTAAGAAACCAAGGTCGAATTCAAGGTCTTAAAATGTATTCCTGTGTTTCCTTCTAAGAGTTTTATAGTTTATGTTTTTTTTTTTTTTTTAAAGGAAAGGCACAGGCAAGAATGAAGGCAAGTAGATAGAAAGAGAGAGGAGAAAGAAGTACCACATTTGTTTTTATTTAGTTGTACATCTTGGTTGTTCCCTCTGGCCCTGGGACTTGACCCCAGCTTCTCGGGAAGTATGTGGATCGCATTCTTGGCTGGGGGCAGCAGACCCAATCACTGTTCCACCAGGCTGTGCCCATGTTTTTGTTCTTATATTTAGGTCTTTGATCTATTTTGAATTGCAGTGTGAGGTTAAGGTATATTGTGTAAAGGTCCATCTTCTCTGTTGCATGTGGTTATCCTGCTGTCTCAGTGCTATTGCCGACGTCACTACTCTTGCTCCAGTCAATGGTCTTAGCACCCTTGTTGGAGACCAACTGACCATAGATGATATGAGTTTATTTCTGAACTTTCAGCTCAATTCCATGTGTCTGTAAACTATCCCATGGCAGCACACTAGGTCTTGATTAACATACTTTCGCAGTGACTTTAGAAATCAAGAAGTGTGAGTCCCCAGTTTTGTTCTTTTTAAAGATTATTTTGGACACTTGAAGTTCATTGCTCTTCCATTTGAATTTTAGTATCAACTCGTCCATTTGCAAAAAAAGGGCAGAAAGAAAGAAGAGGCATTTTTATTTATTTTATGTAGTTGTTCGTCTTGGTTATTCCTACTGGTGCCAGGATGTGAATCCAGGACCTTGGGATGTATGTGGATAGTATCCAACCCCTACTCCACCGGGTGTGCTGAGTATATAAATATATATACATGTGTGTGTGTATGTATGTATAGATATATTATTACTAAATATTTTGTTGTAGACCTTTTTCAGATTATGTTTTGTTTTTAGTCACTTTTGGGAGTTTGTGCATTTCTAGGAATTTTTCTATTTCATCTAGGTTACTCAATTTGTTGACATATATTTGTTCATAGTAGTTCCTTCTAATTCTATTTATTTATGTCAGACTTACGTTAATGTCCCTTCTTTCATTCTTGATTTCAATAATTTGAACCCTCTCTCTTTTTTTCATCAGTCTGGCTAAAATTTTGCCATGTGTTAATCTTTTCAAAGAACCAACTTTTGGGTTTGTCGATTTTCTCTCCTGATTTTCTATACTTGGTTACATTCATTTCTATGCTAATATCTGTCCTTTCTTTCCTTTTGCCTTGGGTTTAATCTGCTCTTTTCCCTGATAGTTTCTTAACATAAAATACTAGTTTATTGCCTTGTATGACATTTTTTCTTTTTTCATTTGGGCAGTTGTAGCTATATACATTTCTCTCTAGGTACTGTTTTTGCTGCATTTCATGATTTTTACCATGCCACGTGTTAGTTTTCATTAATTCTAAAATATTTTATAATTCCCCTTGTAATTCCTTCTTTGATTTACCTGTTACTTAAAAATGGTGTATTATTTCATCACATTTTTAAAATATTTTCCAAATTTTATTCCACTGTGGTCAGAAAATATATTTTGTATACTTTTGATCTTTTAAAATTAATTTGTTTATCTATTTATTTATTTATGAAAAAGTGCAGGCAGGAAGACAGGAAGAGAGAGGAATCACTTTTTATTTTTATTTAGTTATTCATCTGGGTTGATCCCCTTGGCCCCAGGTAGTGAAACCAGATACTTGGGATGTACGTGGACTGCGCCTGGCAGACTTATTTGCTAGGCCACCAGGGTGTACCAAATTCTTAGTTTTTGTTTATTTGAGGATGTCTTAATTTCTCTTTATTTAAAGGACAATTTTGACAGATAAAGAATTCTTGGTTGACAGTTTTTTCTTTCAGTCCTCTGAATATGTCACACTGGTCTCCACAGTTTCTGATCAGAACTCTCTTCCTCTTAATGAGTTGTAAATATCCATTGTCATGCATATTTTTCCTATTCTGTGACTTAAATTTTCCTTTTCTAAACAATGTCTTTTATACTTACAGTTTTACTGAGATACAGTTGCAATAACAAGGACGTGCACTTGTTAAAGTGTAACTTGATGAGGGTTGTCATTTGTATGTACCTGTGAAACCACCCCAATAAACTTATCCATCGTCCACAAACTTTCTTGTAAAAGCTTTTATGGTCCATTTATCCGATTCTACCCACATCTCCCTTCACTAGGCATTTTGATCTGCTTTCTGTCAATCTAAACTAGCTCATATTCTTCTTATTTTCACTTTATTGATGTATATCTTCTCTGGAAAAATACTTATTCAATTCCTTCACCTATTTTAAAATCAGGTTGCTTGTCTTTTTGCTACTGAGTTTTATGAGTTCTTTCATATTTTGGACATTAAACCCTTATCAGCTATATGATTTGTAAATATATTTACTTATTCCATTGGTTCACTTTTATTCAGTGAATTCAAACAATTTTACAGATGGCTAAAATTATAAGCTTAGATCCTGGTACAAATTATTTAAAGAATTCTTTAAAATTCTAATTTTAGGTGGTTAATTTTGTCATTTCCTTTTGAATGGTCGAACATTTTAAGCAAACATTTTATGCATTTGTTGAAAATGTCTCTTTTATTGCCCATTTTATTTTTAAAATGTTTTACGCAAAAACGAATAGCTTTTTTCTTTGTTTTGCAAGTACTGCTGCCAAATTGTAGTTCATCATGAAATTTGTAAGATAGCTTCTTCTAGTTTTCTTTTTTTCCTTCCCTATTAAAGTCGAAGTACTATCTCATATCACCATTTGGTTCTACATCAGTGGTACACTTTTTTTTCATTTATTTATTAAGTATTTTTTTGAGTTTTTTTATTGTAGTAATTATTCTACACGTTACAATAATTTCCTCTGTATAGGTTCCCCATTTCTTAGATATATGTCAAAACAATCTGTCTTCCACCAAATCACCAAGTGTTCTTCCCCAGGGGCCAGTGGGCTCTACCACCATTTGCCCTACCTGCCCCATTCCCTTTTGATAAGTACACTTTTCTTTTAAATTAAAAAAATTGTTTATACTTATTTTTTAAACTAGAAGAGGAACTTAATCTATCACAGTGAAAATAAACATTTCAGTGCAATGACCAATTATAATTTGCATAGCTATAAGAATGCTTTCTACATAAAATATTCAAATAAATATGACAATGTTATCACTGGAAAATATCTAAGTAGAATCAGTTCGTGGATACTGACTAGAGGTGTTTATGTACTTCTAATATGTGCTATTTGTGGGATGATTGGGTCATCTGGTAGAAATATGTTTGACCTTTTAAGAAACTATTAAACTGCTTTTCAAAGTGATTGTACCGTGTTATATTCCCAGTAGCAGTATAGGAGAGTTTCAGTTATTCTACATCTTCACCAACACTTATATGATCAGTCTTTAAAATTTAGCCATCCTTAGAGGTTTTTAGTGGAATCTCATTTTGGTTTTAAATAGTATTTCTTTGAAGACCAGTGATGTTGAATATTTTTTCATATTATCTGTGTGATATTGTAATGGATAAAACATGCATAGTCTTCCTGTTTTGGTACAGAACTCCTAAAACTGTTGGAATTTCCTAAATTAAATGCTCAAGATGTCTTTTTTTAATGTCAATGAGGTGATTTTTGGAAAGACCCTTGGTAACCTAAGTAAGGGGATTAATTGCCAGGGGAAACAATCATATGATTAGAGGGTTGAAACTTTTGGTTCTCCTCCCTAAGCCCCTACCTAAGGGAATAGGAAAGAGGCTGGAGATAGAGTTCAAACATCAATGGTCAATAACTGAATCGATCATACCCAGGTAACGAAGTTTTCATGGAACCCAAGGATTATCTTTTGATGTTGAAAAAAACGCATTGGAATTTGTGTCAGAAATAATCTGTTTCAAATCTTTGGAGGAGTGTTGGACTGTTTTCTCCATATTTTGGGGAATGGGAGAGAGATTGACTTATTATTACCGAGTTTTAAGAATTCTTCATATATTTGTATGCATACACACACACATATATATAATCCCTTTCTTGGAGATATAATATTTTCTCCGTAACTTTTCATTTCCTTTTTTTAATAATTTCTTTTACAGAACAAAAGTTTAAAACCAATCACGAGGAAGTTCAGTTAATCAGTTTTTAATTTTGTTATGCTTTTGTTATATCTAAGAACTCTTCATCTAACTTAAGGTCTCAATTATTCTTGCCTATGTTTTCTTCTAGGAGTTTTAAAAGAAACTTTGCATTTTATATTTAGATCTATGATCTCTTTGAAATGATTTCTTTTGGTATAAGGTGTGAGGTTAGATCAAAGTTTATTTTGCATATAAACATCCAATGTTTCAGTAGTTTGTTGTAAAGATGATTCTTAGTGCATTTAAATGTCTCCAGTTTTATGAAAAAGTCAGTTGATATAATTGTGTGCATCTATTTCTATACTTGCTATTCTTTTGCATTGAACTATTATATCCTGTATTCTATATCTGTATTCTATGTATCAATCTCTGTCAATGACACATTGTCTTGATTTTTTTATTCTAAGTTTAATGTTAGAATACTGTGAGTCTTCCAACTTCATCGTTTTTTCAAATTTGTTTTGGTTAGTCTAGTTTCTTTGCATTTACATTTACATTTTAGCATCAGCTTATATGTAGCTACAAAAATTCTCTCTTTATGTGTATACATATGTATATACATGCAAAACATTTCATATTCTACTGAGAATTGGTATTATACCCCTTGTAATAAAGTACAGGAAACTTCCCATTGTATACATCTCTTTCCCTTTTTTATGTTGTGGTTATGTGTATTACATCAGCATACATTGAAAATGCCATTAGAATCTAAAACCGTTTTTAAAAAGAAAATCTTTTTAAAAAACTCATTAGATGTAGACTATGTGAAGCCTAAGGACCTGGGTTCTCAGCCTGGGGTCAGGGGGAACAACCAAAATGAACCAATAAATAAATGAAAATGCTTCTTCCTCTTTTCTCTTTCTTCCTTCCATCCTGCCTGCCTTCATTCCTTCCTTTCCCTTAAAAAATAAAGAAAGAAGTGTGCTATTTAATTTTTAAATATTTGGGAGGATTTTCTAATTATGTTTCTTTCAAAAATGTTTTAAAATTTAATTTCATTGTTGTCAGATAGCATTCTTTATAAGAATTGAATCCTCTTTACTTTATTGAGATGTGTTTTGTGGTCCAGAATTAAGTAGACTTTGGTGACTGTTATATTTTTACGTGGAAAAACATTTTTTTTTCTTCTCTTGTTGGTTACAGGGTGCTATGTATGTCATGTAGGTTGGTTGATACTTTTGTTCAAATCTTTTATATCCTTCTCCTTTATCCATTTACAGTTCTATCAATTGTTGAAGGAATGGTGCTCACATTTCTCGCTACAGTTGTCGACATCTTTGTTTCTATTTGCAGTTCTTATGTATTTTGAATCTCTGCTATTAGGAACATAATCATTTAGAATTGTTATATCCTCTTAATGAATTGACTATTTTATGAAATTATGAAATGAACTTCCTTGACCCTGGTAATATTCTTTGTCTGAAATCTATTTTATTTATTTATCTATCTATTTATCTACCTATCTATTTATGTATTTATTTTTAAGGATAGGTGCAGGCAGGTAGGTATGAAGGTGAGTAGGCAGGCAGGCAGGAAGAGAGAGGAGGAAGAAGCATCTTTGTTCTTATTTTCATTTAGCTGTTCACACTCGTTTCCCCTGAATCCGGGACTCGAACCCAGGGGTTTGTGACCTGCACTCCTTCAGAGGCGGTTGACTAACCGCTGCTCCACCAGGGAATGCCTACTTTATTATTTATATAGTCACTCTGACTCTACTTTGATTAGTGAGATACAGATAGGTAGTAAGCAAAAATTTCTGTCCTTTTCTGGGATTTTCTTTTATTCTCACATGACTACCACATTCAAAATACTTCTGACACCAGATGAGTGAGGTTTCCCCCACCCAGCGGTTCTCTGCACGACCAGCTGGGTGTCACACAATTACACCCAGTTCTGACGCAACCTGACGTTAGTGTCAGATCCTGCAGGTGAAGGGCTCAGTCTCACAAGACCACTTCTATCACCTTCAGATGTCCACTGCAAGTCTAAGATGTCACCTGGGCTTCTAACTCTCAACTATCAATCAGAGGCTCCCACAGCCACTCCTGGACTCAATTAATTTGACAGAAAGACTCGCAGAATTCAGAAAACATTTACTATTTACCGCTTACTATGGAAGGCTATGATAAAGAATAAAGATCAACATCCAGATGGAAGAGATATATAGGCAAGGTGCATGGGACTATGAGTGTGAAGTTTCTGTTTTCTCTCCAGGGCCCCCAGCTCTTCCCTGATCACGTGAAACCTCTCTGAATTCTGTACTACTAGGGTTTTTCATTGCAAATTCATTATGTAGGCATGATCAATTGGTAGCTCCATTTCCAGCCCCTCTCCTCTCTCAGAGAAAGGGAATAGGGTTGGGAATTCCAAGCTTCTATTATTACGATTTAACATTTTTCAATTTCATTTTTATTTAGTTGTTGACACAGGTTGTTTCTCCTTGGACCCAGGACTGGAACATAGGGGTGTGTGGCCAGTGCTCCTTTGGAGGTTACTGACATAATTACTACTCCAACAGGGCACACCCCAAGCTTCTAATTATGAGTTGATCTTTCTGGTGGTTTACCCATTCAGGAGCATATCCAGAGTCACCTCATTAGAACAAAAGATACTGTTATCACCCAGGAAATTCTGAGGGATTTAGAGGCTCTTTTAGGAATTGGAGGTCAGAGACCAAATATTAAAACAAAAGACACCCCTAGTGCTATTATCACTTAGGAAATGCCAAGGGATTTAGAAATTTTGTGTCAGGAACTAGGGTCAGGGACCAAGTATTGAAACAAAAGATGCTCCCTCGTACTCTTATCACTGAGGAAATTACAAGGGTTTTAGGCACTCAGTGCCAGGAACTGGGGGCTGAGTATTCTATGATCTCATATGTAATATCATTCTTTGATTCAATTCTTTAATTTCTAGTATTGTTTTTTCTGGAAAGGGCCAGGTAGTAAACAGTGAAACTCTGTGGATCACATATGGCTTTTGCTATGTACTTATCTCTTTTTCTTTTTAAACACTTCATAAGGTATGACCCATTCTTCTCTGGAGGCCCATGTAAAAACATGCCAAGGGTAGGGTTTGATCTGTAAGCCACAGTTTGCAATCCCTGCTAGAAACAGTTTACATTTTTATGCAATATTGATATAGTGGGATTTACATCTGCCACATCGATATTTATCTTTGACCCATCTGTTCCATATTCCCTGGGTTTTTGTTTTCTTTTTCTTTCTTTCTTTTTTTTTTTGGGGGGGGTGAGGGTAAGGTACTTCTTTCCATTAACTGAATGTTCCATCATATTTTTCTTCTTACAGGTTATGGTATCAAAAATCCATTGCCATGATTTTTGCTTTACATAGCGATGAACTTTTGAAAAGTTTAAATAAGAAGAAAAAAGTCTTTTATGTTTACCCACATACGTTTGTGATGCTCTCCATCTTTTAGGTATATCCATATTTCCATCTGGTATCATTTTTCCTCTGTCTGAAGGACTTCCTTTAACATTTTCTGAAGTGAAGATCTGCAGATGATTAATTCTTTCAGCTTTTATGTGTCCAAAGAAACCTTTAGATTCTGGTTCTGGGCAGGATGGAGCAAGCCACTCTGCCTCTCCTACTGAACACAGCTGGAAAACCTGGGCAGAATACATGGACCAGAGACTCTGAAAAGTCAATCTTAGCAGGGACAGTGGAAAAGAAGACCAACCTTCGGAGCACTGCTGAGTTAGTGGAGAGTCTGCCCTCTTGCATTCCTCTGCCTGAGATAATGCCACCTGATACTAAGTGGCCTTGGCATGAATAGTGAGACGTTCTGCAGATTTCAGTTCCGGCCCGAAGAGGATGGAAAAGACCTCTTAATGCTCATCAAGATGATAAAAATCCTTGTTTTCTAGTTTTTGCTCCAATCTCTCCTGCCTTAGCCCCAAATTTCTGTGGTAGTGATAGGAGACATCACAGTGGAGCCCCTGGGACCAATTACTCAATAACCACAAACTACCACAGGGATTCAAGAGATAATCTGAATCATTTCGTATTTATTGAAGACATGGTTAGAATTTACCAGTGGACCCATCTAGACCTGGTACTTTCTGTTTTGGAAGGTTGTTCATGATTGATGCAGTTTCTCTCATAGATATAGGTCTATTCAGATTGTCTATTTCCTCTTGTGTAAATTTTGGTAGATTGCGTTTTTCAAGGAATTGATCCCTTTGGTCTAGGTGGTCAAATTTGTGGGTATAGAGTTGTTAATAATACTCCTTTATTATACTTTTAATGGCCAAGGAATCTATAGAGCTGTCTCTTGTTTCCTTTCTGTTATTAATCATTTAAGTCCTCTCTTTTTCTTAGTCATTTTGACTTGAGGCTTATCTTTTATTGGTCTTTTCTAACGATCAGTTTTTGGTTTCATTCATTTTGACTTGTGTTTGTTTTATTGATTTTTACTCTGAATTTTATTGTTTATTTTCTTCTACTTACATTGAATTTAATTTGTTTTTCTTTTTCTTGTTTCTGAAGGTAAAAGATTAATTGACTGGTTTTAGATTCTTTCTCTTAAAGGAAAGGTACAGGCAGGAATGAAGGCAGGCTGGCAGGAAGAGAGAGGAGGCAGCATTTTGTTTTTATTTAGTTGTTCATATAAATAAATGGTTGTTTTCAGCTAGTGGTTGTTTCCCCTAACCCCTAACCGCCGCTCCCACCCCGCAACCCAAGACTTGAACCCAGGGGTGTGTGGGTTCAGTCGCCACCTTCGTAGGTGCTACTCCACCGGGGGCGCCAGATCTTTCTTTCTTAAGAGCATGTTCAGTGTTTGCCCACCCTATCCCACTCCCTCCTCTGGTAACTCAGGTGGCTAAGGCACAGGTAATGAGAGTCATGGACCTAGATTTGATCCTGGGGCTGGAAAAACAATAAAAAAATGATACATGCTGTCAGTGCTTTAAATTTCCCTCTAAACATGGCTTTTTACTATATCCTACAAATTTCGATAAGTTACGTTTTAATTCCACTTTGTTTAAATATTTTAAAATTTTTCTTGAGTTCCTCCTTTGGCCCATGCATTACTTAGAAGTGCGTTGCTTCATCTCCAAGTACTTTGGAATTTTCCAGCTATCTTTTTGTTATTGATTTCTTGTTTAATCCAGTTGTGCTGAAAGCAGACAGCAGATATTGTGTGGTTTATATTCTTTTTCATTTGTTAAGGTATGTTTTAGGGCCTAGAATGTAGTTTATCTTGGTTAATGTTTCATGTGGATTTGAGAAGTATGTATATTTTAAGGTTGTTGGATGAAATAGTCTATGGAAGTTCATTCTACATAGTTGACAGTATTGAGTTAAACTATGTCCTTCTTGATTTTCTGGTCTATTGAATTTGTCCATATCTGATAAGTGTTGAAATCTCCAAATAAAGTAGTGAGTTTATTTTTCTTTATAGTTCTAACAATTTTTACCTCATGTATTAGGACACTCTGTGGTTAGGCACATATGCCTTAAGGATTGCTATGTCTTCTTGAAGAATTGACCCCTTTGTCATTGTAATGCTTCTCCTTATGTGTGATAACTTTTCTTGCGCTCAAGTGTCTTCTGTCTGAAAAAAGCATAGCTTCTTTTGCTTAGTTTTAGCATGGTATAGCTTTCTCTACCATTTACTTTTAACTTATATGAATGTTCATGTTTTTTATTGTTTTGTTTTAGAGAGAGGAGGAAGAAGCATCTTTATTTTATTTTTATTTAGTTGTTCACACTGTTTGCTGCCTTCCAGACCTGGGACTCAAACCCAAGAGTATGTCGCCTTCTCCTTGAGAGGTTATTGACCTAATTGCTGCTTCGCCAGGGTGCACCATGTGTGCACATGGCGATAGTGGGTTTCTTGTAGACAGTCTATGCTTGAATCCTTTTATTTGATCCACTCTGACAATCTGCTTCTTTTAATTGGTACATTTAGATCATTGGTATTCAGAATGATTATTTACGTAGCTGGGTTACGTTCTACCATATTTATTAGTTACTGTCTTCTGTTTATTGCTCTTGTTATTTGTTCTTCTTTGTATCTTTCAATCTTGTTCGGCCTTATGTAGTTTTTAAAAGTTTATTTATTTTTGGATACTGATTTTATGATTTCTTTTGTTTACAATGCTATACTAATTTTAGGATATTGAAATTGCATCTCAGTCTACGAGTATTTCACACCTCACAAAAGTTCTAATATCCATTATTATTCTTTCTCTTCTTAGGTGGGCCACCCACCAAAGCGATTGTAGTTTGCTTTGATTGGTTTTCCATTTTGTTTTCTTCTTTGCTTTTTCCCTTGAGATGTATTTTGAGGTTACCCTGAGGTTAACATTAGAATTCTATGTTTATTTGAAAGCAGATAGGTCTTAACACTCATTCTAACCATCCACATTTTTTTATCCTGCTTTCTTCCTCCCCACTTTTTATATTTGCTGTCTTACTGTTTTTAAGTGGGATTTCTTTGCACTTTATAGTATGTCCTTTAGTGTGTTTTATAGTGCTGGTTTTGTGGTCATGAATTCCTTTTTATCCTTCAGTTCTGAATGATAATCTCTCAGGGTATAGTATCCTAGTTTGAAAATTCTTTTCTCTCAGCACATTGAATATATCATGCCATTCCTTTTTCTAGTCTGAACAGTTTCAGTTGAGAAATCCACTGATAGTCGTGTGGGTACTCCTTTGTATGTGACTCACTCCTTTTTCTCTGGCTGCTTTTAAGATTCTTTCTTTATCTCGCATTTTTAACATTTTGATGATAATGTATCTAGGTGTACATCTTTCTGGGTTTCTTTTATTAGGGACTCTGAGCTTCCTGCGTCTGGAGGTTTGCTTCATTCTTCAGTTTAGGGAAGGTCTCAGCTATTGTTTCTTCAAATACAGTTTCTGCCTGCTTTTCTCTCTCTTCTTCTGAAACCCCTATGATGTGAATGTGATTCTTTTTGATGTTATCCCATAGGTTGCAAGTGCTTTCTTCATTTCTTTTCATCCTTTTCTCTCTTTGCTGCTGCCTTAGTGCATTCTCCTGCCCTGTCCTCTGGCTCACTGATTCCATTGGAGGCTTGATCCATCCTACTCTGGAGTCTCTCTACTGAGTTCTTTAATTCAGTCATCATGTTCTTCATTTCTTTGATAACTTGCTTCATTTCTTCTCTCTCTTTTTTGTTATTCTCTTTCTCTTCTTCTATTGTTTTCTTGATTCCCATGAATATGTTTAGCACTGTCACCCTAACTTCATCCTCAGGTAGTTTGCACATGTCTGTCATAAAGTCTGTTGTATCCCCTGGGGTTTTAACTGGACCCATCATTTCGTGTATATTTCTCCGTCTCTTTGTTGTGTTGGTATTCTGTTTATGTGTCTGTGGGCTAGTTTCCCTGCAGTGATGGTCTTCTGTAGGCTATCAACTTGTACCAGAGAAGCGTGCATCTTGGTTTGAACACTGGAAATTCTTGAGTTGTATGGTGTCACCAGTGGCTGGATTTGTTGACATTCTTAGATGTATCCTACATTGTAATCTGAGAGTTCAGGTTATGAGGTTGGAGTCTGGGGGCTGGTGCAGAGCCTTCCCGCAGTGTCCCAGCTCTGAACAGTAACGACCATCTTAGCACTGACCCACCATCAACAAGCAGGCTGCAGTTCTGCCTCCATCCACGGAGTGGCTCTGTGCGTAGCCCTGACGTGTCCTTCCTTCTGGGACTCTCTTCTTCCTTTAAGCCTGGCAGTGGGATTTCTGGTGCATGGGTCCTGCAACTCAGGAGCAATTTGGTGGGAGGGAGTGGGTTGGGGAAATTACCCTAGCTGCCTTATGGTTATGTCAGTGCCCTGTGTAGTTTTCTTTCAGGCGAGAGGCTCCTGTTCAGACCACTGGGGTGCTGGTTCTCCCTCTGCCTTGCACCAAGACCCTCTCCTCCCACTGTGTCCCTGTCCTGCTGAGGGGCACCCTCCTGCCTCAGAGTGACTCTTGGGAGGCTCGGTTCTTCCAGTGGTTCTGCCCACTCTGCCGCTCCCACCTGTCCCCCGGCCCCAGGCTGAGAGTCCTAAATCCACAATGCAGCTCTGAACCCTGCCAACACCCTTGCCTACCTTTGTGGTGGTGTTCACTGTCCCTGTTTCTGCAGCCCCCATGTCAGCCCTTCACACTGTGTGTGACTGAAGAATAAGTGATTCTTAGTTGTTCTGTGGAGAGGGGATCCAACAC